>JAPKLY010003042.1:0-10384 GCA_026898435.1 Prunella vulgaris | reverse complement strand
TTAGCTTGAATATAACAAGGCAGCGAGTTCAGAAGATAAGCCCATGCTGCTCGCCCGGCTGCTCGCCCACTTGCTCGCTACATTGTCCGTCTCTCCTTCGAGGGAAAGAAGACACAAGATGTCCGAGGAACCTGTATGAAAGGTCCGGATTGTCGAAGGCTAGAGTTAGTGGGGCAAAGCTTGGAGGGGATGACAAGTGGAGGACACTTGTCACCCCCACAAGCCATATGGCCTAAAAAGAGGCCACCTCATCCTAAGAGGGATATAAATAAGAGGAAAAACCTCATTTGTAAGGATTCAATTTCCAAAATCCAAGAAATACAATACACAATTCCTCTCTCTACTTTTCCAATTATCACTCCTATTACTAATAAAAAGTACATCTTTAGATTATTGATTGAGTGATTTCCTACGTATAAATTAGCCACATAAATCATTCGGTTATATAAATTGCTCAACAATTTGGCGCTAGAGGAAGGGGTCCGAACCTCCGTCAATTGAAGAATTCGATACTCATTCTTCATTATTCCTCAAGAACACCAAGAACGCCCGCCGAAGTCCGGTAAACGTTTTGAAGAATATCTTCAATTGTGAGTGTTTTCAAGAATTTATTATCTTCGAAAACACGAAGTAGAAAAGATTTCTTTAAAATCCCGTCTGCTATACTTAATTATTAACCGGAAACAATGACGAGGCATACGTACGAATCCTCCCACGATGAATCCCGCACTACCCCAACAAGTCGGAGATGGAGGGGACGAGGACCATCCGGACACCGTCAAGCTGAACAAGCTCGTGTCCCGGCGTTACCGGCGGTTCCGGTCGGTCAACAAATTGAAACTACCATTGAATCAATGGTTAGAACGCCCGAGGACATCGAGAGAGCGATGACCGCCCTGAAACAATTACAGAGGCAGCAGGTGGTGATGACACGTCGTCCCGTAATCCAGGTTGCCCAGACTGAGACGAGATATGATACTCGAACAAGCTACCATCCTCAGGAGGAGGAGGCCAGCAGTGGACGTGTTGTGCCCGAAAGTTCAAGGGGCAAACAAAAGATGTCCGATCGCCTTGGACCACAACCCCCACGCTCAAACCAGCGACCAGCTGGGCGAGCAGAGGGGCGACCAGCGGGGCGACCAGCTGACCAAGCATATGATCAACCCGAATGCCTTGACGGGTCACAAGGCGATAAGCGTGGTAATCAGAGTCATCACTCAGAAGGGAGAAGGCCGGAGCATTCATATCGCCAGGAGCCTTGCGAGTCTGATGCCCGGCACCAAAGAAGGCCGGTGCAAGAAAGGTTGAGGAGACGGGCATCCGAGAGGTTAGGACCAAATGCCGCGAGTAACCTCCAGCGACCACAACGGGAAATCGCCCGAAGTGAGGGACTGCCGGGGGCAGCACATCATCATGAAGTGCACCCGGAACAGCCTCGAGGAGGGGGATCATCCCGCGGGTCGTCCGTCCTAGAGATCGAGAAGTTGAAGAAAGCTGTGGAAGACTTACAACACCAGGTGGCCATCAAGGACAAGGTGGAAACATACACATCACTCCCTGTATCACCATTGTCGCCGGTCATCCTAACTGCACCAATCCAGAAGAAGATACAGTTTCCCTCACTTGTGTTGTATGAGGGAGAGTCTGACCCCAAGGTTCACATCTCTAAATATGCCGATTATATGATATCAATGGGGGGATCGGATGCGACGCAGTGTCGGAACTTTCCCTTAACTCTTGGAGACCGGGAGCATAGATGGTTCTCAGCCTTGACACCTGGATCAATTCAATCATTTGGGCAGTTGACCCGGGAATTCCTATCCCACTTTTCGGGATTTGGAACATATCTGACGCAGAAACATAGGTTGGCCAACATCTCGCAAGGGTCCGAGGAGACTGACCAACAATACTTGGAGCGGTTTGATAGAATCCTTCTGGAAGGGGAAGCGGTCAGTGACGATACAAAGGTTGTGGCAGTCATGGCGGGACTGCGTAAAGGAACGGACCTATGGAAAGAAATGCATCTGGCCTGTCCTAGTACATACGCCGAGTTCCGCCACAAAGCTGGTGTATACGTCACAATGCAAGAAGCGATGGCCAAACAGTTGGCCCCAGAGGCTGAAGATAAGAAGAACGGAAAGAAGCCTGGTGGTAGTGGTTATAAGGCCCCGAAAAATTTGAAATCATTTGGGGACACGGCAGAATATAGGGAAAAATTAAACCAAGTCTTAACTACCACAATTGATCACGTCTTCACAGCTGTGAAAGACCAGGATATGCTAGCTGCACCCCGGAGGATCAGACAAGATCGCAGCAAGCTAAACCCGAACAAGTTTTGTGCATACCATCAAAGTATCGGGCACTTCACCAGTGAATGCCGCGATTTGTTAAAACAGTTATGGAAATTCTATGAGGATGGAAAACTTGCCGAGTTTGTAAAGAAGGCTCCAGGAAAAAGACAACGTCCGACGAGACAGGAAGCCTCGGATGATGAAGGAAGCGATGAGGCGGAGAGAGCCCCAAATAGACAAGTAAGAAGGGGTCCACCAGCAAGGCCGACGCATCTGGAGCCGAACCGAGAGATCCTTGTGATCGAAGAGATTGGGTCGGCAGGAGGGATGGTAGATGGCCGTCCAACATCAAAAAGACAGAAGAAAGCAGAAGTTCGGGCGGTCAATCAGGTGCAAGAGATGGGGTCCGGATCAAAGGCGGCTACGAAACCGGTTGCGGAGTTGACTTTCTCTCAAGCAGATCTTGAAGGGATCCTTACACCGCACAACGACTCCTTGGTTATCAGCGCCAATATCATGAACGCAAGGGTACACCGACTGCTAGTGGATACAGGAGCTTACACAAATATCCTGTTCAAAAAGACACTAGACCAACTAGGAGATTACGAATCCTACATAGAGGATTGCAATCACAAGATAGTGGGATTCGGAGAAGCTGTGACCGTCCCACTAGGTGTAATAAGGTTGCCGGTAGAACTTGTAGCGCTAGAGGACCCGGAAAGGAGGATGACAAGGTTGTTAGATTTCCTAGTCGTAGATCAACCATCCGCCTATAACGGGTTCCTCGGCCGCCCTTTCATTTCTGAATTTAAAGCTGCATGTTCTACTTACTACTATTGTATCAAATTCCCAACTCTCAAGGGTGCAGGTACGGTAAAAGGGGACCAAAATAAGGCGCGAGAATGCCTATTGACCCTGAAGAAACCCGTGAACCAGGTGTTAGTGTTTGAAGATCCCACATCACAACCCTCCACAAGCGGGCCGAGCAATTTGGATGACACTTCGGTAGACACCGAAATGATGGAAATAGACCAAACATCGGAAGACATGGAGGTGGATAATGAACTCCAGCAAGATCCTGTGACCGTAGTCAAAGAGAGTGGGGGAATGGAGGCAGCACCGGAGGATCAGACAGAGGCCTCAGAAGATATTGAGCCCCGGTTGGGCTATGAACCTACCTCGGAGGAGATAGAAACGCACCTCGAAGGACCAATTGATGATCCCCGGTGGAAAGATAAAAAGCGACGCGCCACACCAGTGGAGGAGCTCAGATCCATACAAGTTGATCCAGATAAAGAGGATCTAGAACTCTTTATTGGGTCAGAATTGGGAGAACCTTATAGAAGCCGGTTGGAGGAATTCCTTCGGTCAAACCTCGATGTGTTTGCATGGTCACACGAGGATATGACCGGCATACCAGTGGAACACGCGTGCCATCGCCTGAATATAAATCCCACGAAGAAGCCTGTTCGCCAGAAGAGGAGAAAATATGGGCCAGACAAGTATGAGGCGTTGACCGGTGAGGTGAAGAAACTTTTGGACAATAAACTCATAAAGGAAGCATTATGTCCTCAATGGGTGGCGAACCCTGTTTTAGTCAAAAAACCAAATGGAACATGGAGATTATGTATAGACTTCACAGATCTCAACGGCGCATGTCCAAAGGATAACTTTCCTCTACCCCACATCGACCAGCTGGTAGACAATACGGCGGGACATGAACTAATGACGTTTATGGATGCCTTTGCAGGTTATCACCAGATTGCCATGCACCCCGATGATCAAGAACATACAGCCTTCTATACAAATAAAAATCTATTTTGTTGAAAGAGGATGCCCTTCGGGTTGATCAACGCCGGTGCCACATATCAAAGATTAGTCAACAAGATGTTTGACCAACACCTTGGTGACACAATGGAAGTCTATGTGGACGACATTGTTGTGAAGAGTCTTAGAAAAGAAGACCATCTGGAGCACCTCAAGCAAGCATTCGATATCATGAGGGCGTATAACATGAAGCTTAACCCAAAGAAAAGTAGCTTTGGAGTACAATCCGGCAAATTCCTGGGACATCTCGTAAGTCAACGGGGCATAGAAGTCAACCCATCACAAGTCAAATGTATCCTAGACATGGGTCCACCAAAGGATGTACCGGCAGTTCAACGACTTACCGGATGTCTCGCGGCACTTAATAGATTTATATCCCGATCTGGGGACAAGAATAGACCCTTCTTCGAGTCTATCAAAGGCAAGGGCACCTGCAAAAGGACCGGGAAGACCAACTACGTATGGACAGATGCTTGCCAAAAGGCGTTTGAAGATATAAAGAGCTACCTCAGTAATCCCCAGATCCTGTCAAAATCGGTGCCGGGAGAAAAGCTATACTTATACCTGGCGGCCTCGGAAGTAGCCATAAGTTCAGCCTTGGTACGTGCAGAAAGTAAGACGCATCTGCCAGTGTATTATGTCAGCCAGGTGCTACATGAAGAAGAATTACGATATTCCCCAATGGAAAAATTGGCATATGCATTGGTGGTGAGTGTGCGGAAACTCCGGCCGTATTTCTTCGACCATCAAGTGGAAGTTTTGACAACATTTCCCTTGAGGCAAGTCTTACATAGACCTGATACTGCCGGACGATTGTTAAAATGGTCACTAGAGGTTAGCCAGTATGGTATAACATACGCACCCCGAACAGCGATCAAAGGGCAGGCTCTGGCAGACTTCATAGTAGAGCTAACCTACCCTCAAGATCCGACGAGGGGACGTATTTACCCATGGCACCTCTATGTAGACGGCTCAGCAACAAGTTCCGCAGCCGGAGTAGGTGTCGTCCTAATAAGCCCCGACAAACAAGTGTTTACCTCAACAATAAGGTTCGATTTCCTAGCAACCAACAATGAAGCCGAATACGAGGCGCTTATTGCAGGCTTGAGACTATCATTAGCTGTGGGGGCAACTAGGCTTCAGATTTTCGGAGTTTCGCAGCTAATCATATCTCAAATCCGAGGAGAGTACGAGGCGAAAGATCGACAAATGATCATCTACCAAAGGATCGTTGCACACCTAATATCAAAGTTTGAACAAGTATACATTGAGCAGATCCCCCGACTAGAGAACACCCAAGCAGATGCTTTAGCCCGGTTAGCCACGAGCACCGGAGAATCAAGCATCTCAGAAGTGGTGGTCACAAAGTTAATTAATCCTTCAACATTTGATTATGTTCATCAAGTGTTGAAGAGGGGGCAGCAGATAATCAATAGCCAGCAACAGTCTACAGATGATTGGCGAACACCTATCTGCAAATACTTGTCCAACGGAGAACAGCCAGGAGACCCATGGGAAGCACAACGGATTGTGAAACAAGCTGCGAGATACACGATGGTTGAAGGACAATTATATAAAAGAGGAATTTCACTCCCATTACTCAAATATCTTTCTTCAGAAGAAGGACAGAAGGTGTTGAAAGAAATCCATGAAGGAATATGTGGAGGACATGCCGGGGGGCAAGCCTTGGCTTACAAAACCATCAGGCAAGGATATTATTGGCCGACACTGCGAAAAGATGCTATCAGATATGCTAAGAGATGCTTGAAGTGCCAACAATTCGCTCCAAGCATCCATACCCCAGCACAAGAATTGAAGTCGGTATATAGTCCATGGCCATTCGCTAAATGGGGTATCGACTTGATCGGCCCATTCCCTCCCGGGAAGGGAGGGGTAAAATTTGTAGTAGTGGCAGTGGACTATTATACTAAATGGGCCGAAGCTGAAGCACTAACGACGATAACCCAGGAGAGGATGATAAGCTTTATTTGGAAGAACCTGATATGCAGATTTGGGTTACCACAGTCAATAGTCACGGATAACGGGAGGCAGTTTGATGGAAATAAGTTAAGAGACTTTTGCACATCGTGGAACATCAAGAAACATTATTCCACGCCATATCATCCTCAGTCAAACGGACAAGTTGAAGCAGTAAATAAAATTTTGAAGCACATCTTAAAGATCCGGTTGGAAGAAAAGAAGGGGAGTTGGGCCGACGAGCTTCCGGAGGTTTTATGGACCTACAGAACGTCTTACAGAACAAGTACCGGAGAGACCCCATTCACGATGGCTTTCGGAGTGGAAGCGGTCATCCCAGTAGAGGTCCAGCATCGGACATGGAGGATAATCGAGTACAACGAGGAAGCAAATGAAAATGATATGGCTGTAGAGAGAGACTTGATTGAAGAAGCAAGAACCTCGACAGAGGTGAGAAATGCAGTCTATAAGCGACGAGCCGAGAAATACTACAACTCGCAGGTTAAAGATAGAAAATTCCAAATCGGTGACCTGGTGATGCGAAGGATATTAGCAGTCCCGACTGGAGTATTTGGTCCGAAATGGAAAGGTCCGTTCAGAGTAACAAAAAGTTGGCCAAATGGGACATACGATCTGGAGGATATGCAAGGTAGTTCTTCGGCATACACGTGGAATGCGACACATCTCAAGAAGTTTTACCAATGAAGACTTATGTAAATTTCTCAAGAAAACCTTGCTTGTCCAACATGTATAGGGGCAAGCAAGTCCATAGTAGACGTGGATGAATCTGTAAAGTTATTATTGAATAAAGAGAATTTCTTTCGAATTGACGTATCAAAAGATGTCTCAAGTTATAAGCTCTAAAGACTTACAAGTCCACAATAAAGGCAAGGTATTGAGACTAACCCTAAGGTTAAAACCATTAAAAGGGAGTCCTTACCAATCAATAAGCCTACATCCAAAGAGATGAAAAATAAGGTGTAAATTCGCGATTCCATAAAATGGAAAAGTAAGACGAATCAATTAAAACACCATACATCAAAAAGCGAGCACTAAATAACTAAGACAGAAGTATCAACAGCGGGAGTAAAATATAAGCGAAAGCCAATAAAAGAGAAACTGTCGATGCATTAAAACGGTAAAAGGTGTTCAAGTACATATGGGGCGCCTTCAAGGGCGAAAAAGCAAAAGTAAGAACGTCTCTAAAGACAATTGAAACAAAAAAGAAAGAAAACCATCATATAAATGCGCGCCAGGCTGGTCGCCCACCTGCTCGCCAGCCTGGTCGCCAGCCTGTTCGCCTGCCTGGCCGCCCACCTGCTCGCCGACTCCTGAAGGAGAGAGACCTGGGAGAACCTCGAAGGGAGAAAGACCCTCAGTGTCCACCATCGCGTCGTCTTCAGCATTAATCTGAAGAGGCGGATAGTTTCCACCGATGATCTTAAGTGTCGAAGGCACAGCACTTAGATCGACTCCCATTTCTTCAAGATCCCCGATGTCCACCACCAAACCTTCCTTAAGAGGACGTTCGGTAAGGAAGTCGGTGAATTCCTTCTTCAAAGCAGTCCAGGGGTCCTCGTTCTCACCAACAGCATGGTGATAGGCCCGTAGGTTCTCGGCAAAGGCATATACGAAGCCAAAGTCAGAGGACTCGGCTTGAATGTTAGCAACAGCCTCGGGAGTATAGCAGTCAGTATGGGCCGCTTTGTGCTCGGCAAGTTGGGTCTGGGTAGTTTGGAGTTCGTTCTCCAACTCGGTAATCCTCCTTCGAGCCACTCTGTTCTCTTCCAACTGAGCACGCAAGCTCGTCACCTCAGCACGTAAGCTCTTAGCCTCGGCATGGGCCCTCTCAGAGCTGGCAAGGGCCGACTTCTCAGCATCCAAAAAGGCCTTGGCTTTGGCCTCAGCTATAGCTATCTTCTTCTTGGCCTCATCTCTTTCTTTCTTCACATTATCTGATAGCACAGCGTAAGCTTTCTCCAAGGTGACAGCTTGCTCAAGGGCGCGCTGAGCACTGAAAAGAGCCCCACTCGTATGATGCATGGCCGTACGGATATTATCCGTCATTGACTGGCGCTGAGCGATGTCTTCTTGAGGCTGAGACCAGTGCCTAACGGTGGATTCAACGGCAAGGCGAGTAGAACCCTTGAGCTCGTTGAGAGATTTCGGAGGACGGGCGAGTGCGAAATGATGTACAGCTGTGCTCCGGTGTTGGTAGCGTGAGGGATCGTACCTGAGTAAGAAGTCAAAATGAGTCTAAAACAAGCCTGAAAAATGTTAAGTATAAGTATGCTACAGGATTGTGGAATATTACCCTGCTGCTCGATCCTGATCCCATCCAAGGATCGAGACATCCGATAGCTGCCCAAAGGATCGTATGGGGGCAGGAGCAGAGGAGGTGCCAACAGGAGCAGGAAAAGTTGGCTCGGGAACCTCGTCTCGGCCCGAGCCTCCTGGGGCTGAGGATCTGGTAATTCGGGCTCTCTTGGCAGCCTCACCCTCACGCTCAACGCGTGAACCATCTCCTCGGAGCACTTACCGGGTGCCACCGCTTGGAGAACTACTCGGGGCTTGACGATCCTCGGTACGAGGAGCCCGAGGGGCAGCAGACCGAGTGTTCGGCCCAGGACCACCAGTCTTTTTGGTCGTCTTAGCGGCGATCTGAGCGGCTAGCACTACGGACGGGGGATCCCTCTTGGTACGTGCCATCCCAAATTTCTGGTTCAAAGTCTTGAAGGATGGAGGGATGGCAATGGACACTTCAGGAACTGCAGGCATGAAGAGGCTAAAAGAGTTAGAAAATTTTTCATAAAAAATAAGGAATGTTAAACAAGGAGTCAAAATAGATATACCTGCGGGACGAACAACCTGGGCTCGTAGATGGTGAGGAGTGGTAATTAACCCCGAGGCGACGCGGCAGCTGAATTTGTTCAAGTAATCAAAGGTTCTGTCCTTCTTATTCCGACGGCAGACAAGAATACAAGTAAACTTGAACTCCTCAGATAAGCTCGTCTTCTTCCAGCGTTGAGGGATCAAACCTGCAATACAAAGGAACGAAGACATCAGACACAACATCAAAAAAGAGTTTTTTAAGATTCAAAGCATGTAAACAAGTCCTACGCTGCAACTCGCCAAACTCAGTAGGGGACATAATTCGTCCCCCAAGACCCTCATTGTTGTCGGGAGCCCGCCAATCACCGCCAATGAAAAAAAATTGTTCTTTCCAGTCTCTCATTTTGTTTGGCAGTCCCTCAAGGATCTTCATGTCACTCCTCGCCTTAAGGTAATAATAACCTTGGCCCTCCTCAGAGCACTTGCTAAGGCAGAGGGTGTAATTCACCTCTTGAGGAGTCAGGCGATCCTAATATTTCTCCAAGGCAAAAACCGTGCACAACGATATCAAGTACGTCCACGCGTTGGGAGTTAGCTGGGTGATTGCTAAACCCGTTGTCTCCAAAAAATGCCCGATAAGAGGATGCAAGGGTAATGTCACACCAGCAGCCAACGTATGCACGTTTATGGCCGTCAATCCTTCCGGAGGGCGATCAGCTCTTTCTTTCTCCCGGGGAGCATACATAGTAACGTAACAGGGAATATGATATTCTTTCCGGATATGGTCAAGATCGTCTTCATCAATAACGCTCACTATGGAGTTCGCCTTAAAGGGTGTACGATCATCTCTTTCGAGTTCCCGATATTGCCGAGGCGGTGTCGGGAAGTCAACAGCATACCGCTCGTAGTACGCCCTCCAATCAAACTCCTGTGCAATGCCTTCAGGGATGGACCTCTCAGACATATGTGGTTGGGGGAAGCTAACAGACTCAAACCACTCAGTGATTGAGTCGTCGCTATCGCCACTGCTGGAAAGTATTTCGACGTCCTCCGCGTCATCCCCCTCTGGGCGAGCAATAGGCTGTTCGATTTCTTGCTCGCCCGGTTGCTCGCCGATGTGCTCGCAAGGTTGCTCGCCAGCCTCCTCGCAGGCCTGCTCGCCTTCTCTCGCCAAGAACCGATTTACCTCCTCAACCGCGGAGTCGGACGCCGCCAAATGAACCGAGGATAGGCCCACAATCGGACCGCCCTCCTCTACATTCTCCACCATGGGCCGTTTGCCCGGATTCCGGTGAGAAATCGTCCGGCTCGAGGATGACGACATGGATTCAGGAAGAAAGAGGTAAAGACAGGGTTGACCCTAGGGTGTGATTAACTAAGGATGGTGGGCGTCGTCAACAAAGTCTCAAATCAGAAAATCCGGCAAACAAGTTTATAAAGTAGACATGCAAAAAAAA
>JAPKLY010003041.1:364-20781 GCA_026898435.1 Prunella vulgaris | reverse complement strand
ATTTCGAGTTAGCATTTTAGAGGTAAATTGTATCTTTCCAATTTTCATTGTAATAGGTAATTCTCTTTACATTTCTTGCTTAATGATGATTGTACCTAGTTTAATTGTTCTAATGTTTACTCAATTAGCCATGAGCTAATTCCTTCAAGTGTTAGTGTATGATGCCTATGGAGTAGTGTAGTGATATGCTGATCTTTTGAATGTTTTGAGTTGTTGTATGATCAATTGTCACGCCCTAAAATTCTAAGCATTTCAAATCAGCGGAAGTCTTGATTTTAAATAAACAATTTTAATAAAACATTCTTTAGAACGTGAACCCTTAAGCTTGTAATAAAATTCCTTCTCTTTTAAAAACCCTTTTTAAAACTAAAATCAGAGTAATAAATTGAAACAAATAAATAATACATTCAATTTAAATAACTCGTTCAACACATCCATGGAAAACATAAATAATACCATCTCAAATATATCCAATATAATTTAATATATTTAACATAGGAAATTAAATCATTCCAACTTCATACATCAACCAAGACATCAATTAAATCATGCAATAATACCTAAACAAATCATGTACAGCCACTGGGGCATAAAACTCAAGAAAACAGCCTGGGTGTATTCATCAAAACTGGTTGTGTATAAAAACAATCCACTAACTAATACCAAATCCATTTTCTTTAATACTATTGCCTAGCCATTCAACATAAGACTTATAAATACTCAATTAAATCATATTAGAAATAAATTAAACACTTGCCACGAAAATACCTTTTTAAAACACATGAAAAGCTTGTAAAATAAAGTTGTAGGACTAATTTCAAACTAAAACTTTTAAACAATTTTCTTCCAGGTTTTAAGACCAAAACACTTAATATTTTAAGGCTATTAAACTATTAAAATTTCGAAAATAGACTGGCATATATTTTGGTATTTCTAAAACAAGAATTTTGACGACTAGAATCACATAAAGGACTAAAATCAGTTCCTCGACTTCTACTAAGTAAAAACTCTTGAAAATTGGTCAATATGCATTATAAATCATGTCAAACATTCTGGTAATATTTCATAATTTTTAGAGTTATAAAACTTAACTTATTAATCATGCAAACTAAGGACAATAATTAATTTCATAAGAACAATTAAACACATAAATTGACTCTTAACCATGCATATAATTTTCGAACCATCAGCTGCTATTTAATAAAATAATTCTTCAACTTAACTCCTAAAACTCATGCAAATTAACACATAATCATAATAATAATACCTCATGAAAATCATAATAAAATCCCATAATTCATCAATCCATAAAAAAATCCTAAATCAAACATCTACGTGTCCATGCACTCAACGAAATAAAACATGCAAACATCTAGTCTTGTGGCAAACACACAAGTGCCAAAAATAATACTTCAAACATGAAATAAAAGCCTACTTGGTTTATTAATAAAAATCTTCATCCATTAACTTCTTTATCTCACATCACATCCACCTTCCTCCGTATCGCCGATCTCGTCATCTTTACTCTTGAAAATCTGAAAATATAATTCGGTGAAGGGGTGAGCAATTATAAAATAATCACTCTGTGGGGATAGTTTAGTTCGAAGTCTAAATATAATGGACATGTAAACATGAAAACATACCAATCATTCTTAACCTTTGACACGACTTAAGCGTGTCCCTCTTCGATACTACATAAGATTATCCCTCCTTGATACCACATAAGAGTATCCCTCTTTGATACCACATAAGGATATCCCTCTTTGATACTACATAAGAGTATCCCTCTTTGACACCACATAAGGGTATCCCTCTTTAGTACTACATAAGAGTACTCATCTTTGACACCACATAAGGGCATCCCTCTTTAGCACATAAACACATCCAACATAGTATTAAAAAATCGAACTAGTGATACCACTTTTCACCGTTTAAACCCCCACCTTTGATTGCTTGAAAAGAAGAGAAGTGTTGTACGTTGGCTTGACTATTTCTTATGCTCGAATCCTACTCCTTTCTTTACTTAAGGCTGCCGAAACTTGCTCTCTTCCTATCAATACATGGCCGAAAATTGGTGCTAGTGGCTGCCGAAAATTCTTGGGGTGTCTAAGGGTTTTGGGACTTGATCAATACTTATTTATAGAGTTGGAAAAAAGTGTGTAGGGCTTGGGAATAGGGGCTGGCCAAAATTCTTGCAAGAGAGGTAAGAAATTGGCCCATAATCTTGGTGTATCTCTATTTCCATACTTGGCAACTTATTTCCTTATTTAACAAATCCTTACCATCTCTTTATTCTTAGGATACTTAACCTTCAAGCATGTACTATTCTCTTGCATAAGAATATGACTTATTTCCATAAATAAAGATACTAGAAATCCAAGTCTTAATACTACTTAATATTCGAAAATTGCTTAAGGTCTAAGACTCCTTATTTTTGAAAATATTACTAATACTATCCCAAGTATTATTTAATCCTATTCTTGGTCAAATCCTCATAAAGTCAAATCCCTAAATTTAATTCCTCAATTACTAACATGTCCTTAATGAATTAATACTTAAGGAAATACTATTCTTAAAGGACTAATACTATAACCTCAACAATAATATTATTCTCCTCAACTCTTAATAAAATTAGAAACTTAACACTACTTAGTGGTCAAAACAATACTAATTGGGACAACTAATACTAAGCAATTAATTAAGAAATACTAAAACTTAGCAACTTAAAGGACTAAACCTTGCTCACACTCAAACTCACGCCTAAAAAAAAAATAATTAAATGACTAAAAGCTGCTGCCTATGCGGGGTGTTACATCAATTCTCTAAATTGATGGATTGAATGAATGCTTGCATGTGTAGATGATCATTAGGGCCATTAGGGAGTTAGTCTCTTGCGAAAGTAGAGCTTATTTCCTTAATTCTCCTATATTAAGGCCAATGCATATCAAGTGTTTGATAAAATTCCTAAGATAGTGAGAATTATCTTTAGTGAATTAGATGAACAATTAGAGACTTTGATATGTTATTAGGGAAACCTTTCGCGTGTTAGAGTGATCTGTCCTTTGATTATGCACAATCTCATTGCATGATAGAGTGATACTTCACTACATGAAACATAGGATGGTACACTAGCACATACTCCTGACATTTGCTCACTTTGCAAACACAAGGTGATAGGTAGTTTACTCTTTTGACGCATTAGTAGACGATAGAAACCTTTCTCCTTTATTGCTTCGTTAGCTAGCCAATTGAAACAACAATTTTTCTTTACAAGTCCCCGTCTCCTTTGGGATCGATATATTTTAAAACTTGGTCAAGCTTACCACGCTCATAGCGAACACGTACACTTGCGTGAGGACTTATTTACAACGAACAAGTTTTTGGCGCCGTTGCAGGGGAGACGGCTTGATTGTTTGGTTGTTTGTTGTTTCTTTTCTTTTTGATTGGTTACTATTGTGAGAATTTGATACTTGGAAATTCTTGCAGGATTTTGTGAAAGAAAGATGGATCGATACAACTACTCTTCCTACCATCCACCAAATAATAAACCTTCTACATCATATTCTTACCGTCCTTACACCTACCAAAATGAAAGAACTTACCAGCCCCATCATCCATCAATTAACTCCGTGCCTTCTACATCCTACCATCAAGGAAATTCTACATATATTGATGAAACACTCCATCTTATACTCGAAAAGCTGGACAACATAAGAAGTGAAGGATATCGGCATATAAAGGCAACAAATTTAAAGTTTTATGCAATTTGTCGAGATGAAGGAGCTAAGATAAAGAGCTTGGAGGTGAAAGTGGAGGAAATATCAAGGAAATGTGGACAAAGGGCTCGTGAATGCAAGTCCTATTTGATTAATGCTCTATTGAGAGAAGGGTGTAATGCTATTGAGTTAAGAAGTGGAAAGAGATATGAAGGAACTAGTGCTCCTATTTGTTGTGACGATGAAGAATAGGGGGTAGAAAAGGAGAAGATTGATGATATGTATGAGGGAATTGATATGGAATACTCTATTCCAATAGGTGAAAAAGAAGAGGAAAGAAAGGTGGAAGAAGGGTTAGTGGAAGAAGAATAAAAGGGTGGAAGTGAAAAAGAGGAAGCATATGTTCCTAAGTGGAAGAGAGTTAGAGAAGAGAAGGAAAAGAAGAATAATGTGGAAGTTGATGAATGGGGGCTGCCAAAGACGGTAGTGCCCATTCCATATCCCCAAAGGTTTGCCCAGAAGAAGCTTGATGACAAGTTTAACAAGTTCCTTGAGGTTTTCAAAAAGCTCTATATAAATATTCCTTTTTATGAAGCCTTGGAACAAATGCCAAGTTATGCAAAGTTTATGAAAGATCTCTTAGCCAAGAGAAGAAGAGTAGAGGGGGTGGAAACAGTAAAATTGACTAAGGAGAGTAGTGATTCTTTGACAAGAAAGCTACCTCAAAAAGAGAAAGATCCGGGATGCTTCACAATTATCTGTGACATGGGAAATGGAGTAGTACACAAAGCCCTATGTGACTTAGGAGCAAGTATCAATTTGATTCCACTCTCTATCTTCAAAAGCTTAAATCAAGGTCACTTGAAAGGAACATCCACTACTCTTCAATTGGCGGATGGATCAACCACCATTCCTAATGGTTTTATAGAGGATGTACTTGTGAGAATTAAAGATTTCACATTCCCAGCGGACTTCTATGTTCTTGATATGGAAGAAGACAAAGATATTCCTCTTATTCTAGGAAGACCTTTCTTGGCTACCGCTCGAGCGGTTATTAATGTTTATAATGGAGAGTTAACTTTAAAGCTTGGAGGGGATGAACTTCACTTTTCTGTCCAAGATGCTATGAAGCATCCAAATGAGAATTCCTCTTGCAATTCTATTGATGTTGTAAAGCTTTGTATACAAGAAGCTTTTGAAAATTCGGAGATTCCTTTCTTTACTTCTAACTATGAGATTCCTAACTATAATGAAGTTAAGGAAGGTGATTGTTTTGTTGTTGATGATGTAGGTAATGAACATGAAGGAGCAATGAACACTCAAGGAAATGAGATGCTCTTGGAAATCAAGGAGGGTGAAATAGCAAGCAAGGAGAAGGAAGAGGAAGCTAGGATTGCATTAAAGTCATTGCCCGATCACCTCAAGTACGCATATCTTGATGAAAACGAGAGGAATCTGGTAATCGTATCTTCTTTTCTTCAAGGTGATGAACTTGAAAAATTACTTGCTATGCTTAGGAAACATAAATTGGCTATAGGTTGGACGGTGGATGATCTTAAGGGTGTAAATCCTTCTTTATGCATGCATAGAATACGACTAGAAGAAAATGCTAAGCCATTAGTTCAACCACAAAGAAGAGTGAATCCTATAATACAAGAAGTCATTAAGAAAGAAGTGTTAAAATTGCTTGGAGCAAATATGATCTTCCCAATTAGTGATAGCCCTTGGGTGTCACCCTTGCATGTAGTATCTAAGAAAGGCGGAATGACTATCATAAAAACTGAGAATAATGTAGTAATTGGTACAAGGGTGGCCACAGGTTGGCGTGTTTGTGTTGATTATAGGGAATTGAACAAGGCTACTTGTAAGGATCACTTTTCTTTGCCATTTATGGACCAAATGTTGGATAGATTATTTGGATATCAATACTATTGCTTCCTCGATGGTTATTCCGGTTACAATCAAATCATGATTGCACCAGAAGACCAAGAGAAGACTACTTTCACATGTACCTATGGAACGTATGCTTGGAGACGCATGCCTTTTGGGCTATGCAATGCTCCAGCTACATTTCAAAGGTTAATGATGTCAATATTCCATGGGTTAATTGAGCAAATTATGGAAGTGTTTATGGACGATTTCAGTGTTTTTGGAAATACTTATGATGTTTGTTTGTCCAATCTTGAGAAGGTGCTAATTAGATGTGAAGAGGCAAATTTGGTGGTCAATTGGGAGAAGTGTCACTTTATGGTAAGTGAAGGTGTTGTTCTTGGACATCATATCTCCTCGAGTGGGCTACAAGTGGATCGTGCCAAGGTAGTAGCTATTAAAAAGTTGCCTCCACCTATAAACGAGAAGGGAGTAAGATCTTTCTTGGGACATGCCGGATTCTATAGGAGATTTATCAAAGATTTTTCTAAATTATCAAAACTATTGTCTCGATTATTGGAGAAAGATGTTCCTTTTAAGTTTGATGATGTTTGCTTGAATTCTTTTAGGTTGTTGAAAGTACCCTTGGTGAGTGCACCGGTCTTGATCACTCCAAATTGGGAAGAACCTTTCGTAGTTATGTGTGATTCGAGCGACTATGCCATGGGAGTGGTGCTAGGGCAATTAAGAGAAAGAAGATTTCATGCAATCTACTACGCTTCAAAGACCTTTTCATCTACTCAATTGAATTACACCACTACCGAGAGGGAGCTTTTGGCCATTGTATATGCCGTGGAGAAGTTTTGTCCATATCTTGTGGGAACGAAAACCATTGTGTATACGGACCACTCGGCTATCAAGTTTTTGATGAAGAAGAAGGATTCTAAACCTAGGTTGATTAGGTGGGTACTATTTCTACAAGAGTTCGATTTGGAGATTAGGGATAAGAAGGGAAGCAAAAATTTGATTGCCGACCATTTGTCAAGACTGGTGAGGGGAGATGAAGCTTTGGAAGAAAAAGAAGAGATACTTGAGAGTTTTCCCGATGAGCATATATTTAGTATTGAAGAGGAGAGACTTTGGAAGATGGAGGATGTGGCACCATGGTATGCCGACTTTGCTAACTTCTTAGCAAGTGGGGCAACTCCTTATGGAATGAATTCAAATGCAAGGAAACGGTTTTACAAAGAGGTACGTCGTTATATTTTGGATGATCCATATTTGTATCGTCGTTGTGCCGATTCCATGATTAGGAGATGTATTCCGGATGAAGAAATTGAAAGTGTGCTTACACATTGCCATTCTTTGCCTTGCGGAGGACATTTTGGGTCTATTAAGACGTCTCAAAAGGTGTTTCAATGTGGTTTTTATTGGCCTTCGGTTTTCAAGGATTGTCATATGTTTGTTGCTCGATGTGATCGATGCCAACGAGTTGGGGGGTTGTCAAGACGAGATGAGATGCCTTTAAATATTTTTCAAGAGGTAGAGGTTTTTGATGTATGGGGCATTGACTTTATGGGACCCTTCCCATCTTCTCATGGTTATTTGTATATTCTTTTGGCGGTGGATTATGTTTCGAAGTGGGTGGAAGCAATTCCCACAAAATTCAATGATGCAAGAGTGGTTATGGAGTTCTTAAGGAAGAATATCTTTGCTAGATTTGGTGTACCGAGGTCATTGATTAGTGATGGGGGTACTCACTTTGTGAATAGAGCGTTGGGGAATCTACTAGTAAAGTACGATGTGAAGCATAAGATTTCCACGGCCTATCACCCCCAAACTAATGGATTGGCGGAAGTGTCAAATCGCCAAATAAAGCTTATACTATAGAAGACCGTGAGCTATAATAGGAAAGATCGGGCACTTAAGTTGGATGATGCATTATGGGCTTATCGTACGGCTTTTAAGACTCCGTTGAACCTTTCTCCTTACCAACTTGTTTATGGTAAGGCTTGTCATTTTCCCGTTGAGCTTGAACACAAAGCTTATTGGGCCATTAAGAAGTTGAATTTCGATGAGAAAGCATGTGGGGAGAAAAGGCATCTTCAATTGTTGGAGTTAGATGAATTTAGAGATGAGGCGTACAAAAATGCTAAGATTTTCAAGGAAAAGACTAAGAAATGGCATGATGCAAACATAAAAGAGAAGTCATTCAAAGTGCTCGATCAAGTACTTTTGTTTAATTCAAGATTGAAGTTGTTTCCCGGGAAATTAAAGTTGAAATGGAGTGGGCCCTTTACAATTTCAAATTGCTTTGCAAGTGGATGGTATGAATTGATGAATGATAAAGGGGAACTCTTCTATGCTAATGGTCATCGTTTGAAACTTTACCATAATTCCATGCCACGAGAGGGAACAAATTATTTGAGGCTATGTGAAGTTTCGGAAAAATCTGATATCAGTGTATTCCACCCTTCCATACACTGATTATACTCGTTTCGGGACCAACACACCCTAATCAGGTTAGACCTCAGAAGTGAGAGGGGGGATCCTCCTTTAACCAGATGCCTCTTATTAATAGGCAAAGTCCTCTGCACTCTGGTAGAGGAATGACTCCAAAGGACGGAGCTCATCAGTCTTCCATTCTCTGAGATGAGAATTCTCTTTGGCTAATGCTTTGTTAAACTATTGGAGCCTCAAGATCCGTATTAATTTCTAAGACTTTACCATTCGGATTCTTTCTTCTTCAGAAGGATTTCTATCTGGTCGGTGGCCTCTGAGATCATACACATCCACGCCCTATCAACTAGTCCCCCCTATTCCATATAGAAAATGCATGTAGGCAATTTTATTGGAATAAATAATCTTTGCCTTTTGGGCTCTGATTATTACCGCCTAGTAAATTTTCCAATTGTTTTCTGGATTCCCGCCTTCTTTCTTTAGAACAAATCCCTTCGCATCAAGGCCGCCCAAGGGATGCGACCTTTCGGCTGGGCTGTTTTTATCCTTACACGTGTCCTTACTAGAGGGTCGCGATCGTTTCGTACCTTTTCCTTTCATCGATAAAAGGGGTACTGATTTTACCTTTCCCGAAAAGGTACAATCCTTTCTATTCCTCTTTTTACCGCTTTACTTGTTAATTTCATCCTTCTCTCTCCAAGCTCTTCAGAGGGGTTTTTACTCTAATTGGGGATACTCTTCTTCCTTCGCTGTCCTTTCCGACGAGCGCTTTTTCTCACAGGTATTACTTCCTCCTTCTCTTTATTTTTTCTAGATTATGATTTGTTGCATGTCTAGGTTTTGATGTTTTTACTCTTTCTTTCTTCTATGCTGGGCTTCACTTAGTTGTGTCTATTTTTAAATTATGTCAAGGGCTTCTCTTTTTTCCGGTGACTCCAGATCGGAAAATTCTTCTGGGGACTTGTCGCGTTCGTATTCTTCTCACCATTCTTCTTCTACCATGTTAGGACCTTTTGTTCCACCTCCTAATTCCTCCCTTCTTTCTACTCGTCCTACTAAACCTGTTCCGGAGGGACATCAGTTTCGTTGGAATGACATATCATATCAAACCCTCCTGAGCCAGGAAGATCTGAAAGGTAATAGGGCTATTCTAGCACCGCACCCAGATTTCTTGGTGGACTTGCCCACTACGGATGAACGCCTAAATAACCTACCATTCCCTTCTTTAGCTTTCTGGGTGTCTCAATTTGTTGGTCCCGAAATGAGTACAATCAGTGTTTGGGGGGGGGGGGAATACACTGATGTCAGATTTTTCAGAAAGACTAAGAAAAATGCTCTAACACTCTCGGTCAGGATTTCCTGAATTACTCAGTATGCTGAAGGTCCACAGAGGTAGCAGGGACAATTCAGTAACTAGTCAGATAAACTGAGTGTGAGTAAAGTGCTTGGAAGCTCAGTAGAGATAACAAACCTACTGACTGCTAGAAAGCGGGTCAGTTGGACTACTATCTAAGTGAGATAGTGTGCGTGCGGAAAGTGAGCCCTTAGTTTCTACTCGTTTTAGTTTCTTAAAACATTTTCTCTGAACATGCTTAGTAAACTGATGGTTAAGGCTGAGTGAACAGTATTAAGATTCAGGATGATTGATTCAGTCCTGAAGAAAAAAGCAATGCAAAATGTTCAGTTTATTATGATGACAGTTATGATCCTGAACAGAATAATAAATCAGCACACATGGGACTTTTTAGCGTGGTTTGGAGATAATCAACTCCTACGTCCACGACCTGATTTAACAGGAAGCTATCCTCATAACCCTGAGAATAGGTACTTGGTTTTTACGTGCCAAGGGACACGAATAGCCAACTTCCTCTCTTAGGAACTGACCCCTGGGCGTTTTACAAGTCCCAATCCTTCTAACCAACCAATCTCACACCCTGAGTGGTTTGGTATTCTGGTTTCCAACTAAGATAGCTCTAGCAAAACAAAACAATACTAGATATTAGAGCTATCGATCTAAGCAAAATACAGAGTGAATCGTACTACAACACTAGGGAAATTTAATTGCAGAGTGTTGCTTATAGTATGCTTTGAGAACTTGGATTCTTGAGAGTTTTCTCTTGGAAATTTCCCGTTAGCCTCGAATGGGTGCAAGGCTCTCCATATTTATAGGCAAGATTCAAAATAGATCCGTTGGAGGAGATCAAATCAAATCTTTCCTATTTTAGGGTGGTTGTAGGTTAGAAATACTGTTTGACCTAATCACCATGCTTATTCTGGCAAGTTGTCCCATCGCCTGCAACTCTGAGACGCATTAAATGCCACATTAAATGCTGCGCAGACTCCGTACATACGTGTCGAAAGATCATTGGCTCTCCGTTCTAACGGCTAGTTGACTTTCAGACATTTGTCCTTCCTCGTACATTCAATACTCTGAGTCTCTTGTTAATAACTCAGTCTGAATGTTTGTCTTCATTGGAGTCTTACTGACATTCTCTTTTTCTCTTGTCCCATAGCATAAATAACCTTTTTTGCTTTGGACTTACATGTTTCAGGTGATCTGAACTAATGCCCGAGTCAGGTCATATGTGCATTCAGCACAGCCTGATAGATTATTCAGCCCAGTATGTGTAACCTTTTTGCTTTGGACTTACATGGTTCAGATAAACGGAACCAAGTCCTATGTCAGGTCTTAAGTGCATTCAGCATTGCCTGATAGATCACACTTACTCTTCACTGAATAAGTTCTGTCCTGAGTATGCTTAGTGTACTCAGTAGAAACATCAGCCAATGGTCCAGCCAATGGTACTTCAGGATTGACTTCAGGACGGATTGACAGACTTCGATCTTCAGCTTTAGACCAGGCAATCTACAGCAAGATTGACTTACTCCTTCAGGATGGATTACTCTTCAGACTTCAGTAAATTGGGTCGACTCCAATATTCTTCAGTCTTCAGCAAGTTCCTCCTGTACTGAATTACTAACCTAACTATCTTGAACTATTTGATCCTGAACAACTATACTTAGGCAGATTCATCAGGGGTTTTGGGATCTAATCAAAATACTCAGATTGTCCCAACAACTTCCCCCTTTTTGATGATGCCAAAACCCTTAAGCAAATTCCTATTCATCTATACAATCAACTGACTTAGTCAGTGAGAACAACTCAGTACCACCTGACAAACTGGGTACTTAGTCTATAAGATGAAAACAAGGAAAGGGTTAGTACAGTTCTTGATAAGGATTCAGAAAAGTAAATTCAGGAGTCAACAAGAAGTTGTACTCAGGAAAAATAAATAACTTCATTGATTGATATAAGAGTTACAATTATCCTGAAGCTATTACAATTCCTGAACAACTATTTCCTGATCTATTCTTCATCCTTATTCCAAGCAGCTAGAGGAATTTCTTACATCTCCAAGACTCGGTTCAGGACCTGCTTCATCCTGTTCCGATCACCAACGGCCCTGGCAACGCGTCCTACTCAGACGACTTCTTCTAATATCGCTTTCCGGTCCAATTGCTTGGAGTTCCTGAAGAGTGGAGGAGGATATTTAATGAATTCCGGAGGAGCAATATCTACACCTTCTGTGTCAGCATGTCTGATTATTTCAGCCCATAGATCCGGATGCTCCTGTGCCATCCAGTGATGGAGTATGACGTCTTTTTCTTCAGATTGATCGTCCCATAACCCCACCACATAGAATAGGTAAGCCCACCTAGTCCGGATCGGAATCCATACCTCCAACATCTCTATCGGAATGAAATCCTCAACGAACTGAAGAGGAGGAGGACCTTGATCTGGAGTGACCACTAACTTCCTCTGAGTCTTTGTTCGAGATCCAGAAGGCACAATTTTCTTCTTCTGAACCTGCGAAGTCAGGTACTCATTGGACTCTTTTAGCCGTTGGATCTAACTGAGCAGCGAAATCTCCTTCATCTTCGCTTTCTTCTCCGCCTCAGTCATTACCATCTTTTCCTGAGTGGTCAGCCCCGGATTCATCTGTTCCTCTATCTCCTTATACAAAGGTTCCAGAGCGAGATCCTCAGAGGGCCTCAACCTCTTTGGCTCTGAACCTTCAGCACCTTCGATGGCAGCGACGGACCTTGTCCTTTTTCTATCCGCAGCTTTCATTTCAGGGGGGAAGATTTTCTTCTTGGCTTTACCAGTAGTAGCAATTTGATTCTTCCCTTCTTCCCCCTTTTTGGCATCATCGTCATTGATTCGCTTAACAACTTCATTTACTGACTCCTCCAACAACGTGAACTGACTGCCCATCTCAGTCTGCTTGCCCTGCAGCTGCCCAATCTGCCCTGCCATCCCTCTTAGGCCAACACTGAGCTTATCAATGGCTGAATTGTGTGCAGCCTTCAGTCGACCTTCGAAGTTCTCCATTCTGTTGTCCAGGGCAGATGCAATTTCCACCTTCTCCTGTGCAGACATCTCACTCAGCAGCTCATCCTTTAGTTCAGCCTTCAGCTTGGCCAACTTTTCATCAACCAGTTGATCAATTCTTTCAGGCAGTTGTTGATCAAGAAAAGTGGCAAGCTTGTTCTCCTGCAGAGTTTGCGCATCAGAGACCATTTGATTACAGCTTTGAATGACTCCTTTTGCTTGCTCAGAGATAGCAGTGAGATCTACTGAGTGTTGAGTCCTGACTTCTCCAAGAAGATCAATGGCAGCATTCATGTCAGATCCCATCTCATTCAGGTCACGATCCAGCCTAGTCATCTTCTTATTCAGCACTTCAGAATTTGAACCAACCCGGCTAGTTTTTCTCTCGACGAGGATTACCCTTCTGTGAAGATTGGCAAGAGCTCGTGAGGAGTTCTGAACATATAGTGACATGGGGTGATCCATTTTCCTCTGACTCGGACCAGACCTGATGGACCCTCTCCTGAAGCCTCCGCAATCCCGGGTCCCAGAATTGCTTTATCGGCCGGTGCACTGACCCCTTCAGTGCCACCTTGCTGAGCACCATCAGCAGTCTCAATAACTTCCTTCTCAGCTTCTTCCTCCACTTCTTTCTCCTTTTCAACTCTCTGAGGCTCGGGCTCAGGATAAATGCGTCGGACAGTTCTGGTGAAGTCTACCATCTTGATCAGGTGATGTAGAGAGTTAACATCAAAATGATCAAAGAGGGCAGCCTCTGATTCAGTAATATTGTCCCATTCTCTTGACTCCCCGAGCTGACTGAGTTCAGGCCAGGTGGCGTTCCGGATCATAACAAAGGTGCAAAGCTGCACAACTGCTTCCTTCTGAGCATCTGAGAGGTCAGGAAACCTCCTCTCCACCATTTCAGCAGCCGTTCCCCTTGCCACTATCTCAAAGTCTAACAATGTGTTCTCGTCAGGCGCAGGGAATGGCCACGGAGCTTCAGCCTGAACCCCTTCAGACACCTCCTTCTGAACTCCTTCCTCCTGAACAGGTTCCCCCTGATCCTCACCCGAGGGGGCCTCCATACCCTGATAAGTTGAAGCAATGTCAAGAATCAGTGGGTGCAACATCCTGAATGGCAGAGATAGGGGCGATTTCAAGTGCAGCCTGAGCTGATTCCCTCTCCGGATGTGCGTGCTGAATCATTTCTTCAGCAGCCTTCTCTTCCATAAGCTTCTTCTCTCGCTCTTCTAACCCCAGATATAAGAATTTTAGTTTATGTTGCTTGGGTCCTGAGGGCTTGGGTTGGTCCTCCGCTGGCATCGTAATAAGGATCCCTGAAGATTTGCTCGCCTGAGCCTTGACTCTTCCAGTCGTGCTCGCCTGAGCCTTCTTCTTCTGAGTCCTTGGATGTTTCTTGGTGCCAGTATCACCGGAATAAGCTCTGAATAGATCAATCTTCGCTGGAATCTCGAGTGATTGGGCCTGATCCACATCACCGAGATCAAGGGTCTCCAAGATCAGAGAAATCTTGGTGCCAAAGTGCATTTTGGTCTCAAATGTCGCCTGACCCTCCGGCGAGTATTTGATATTGTTGGTCTCAGCTACCAGCAATTGGAGGAAGTAATCCTCCCAGTTAAAGTTATGCACTGAGGCGTCAGAGATTGCCATCATCGTATACAGTTTTGGCCGCGAGATTTGTTCTAGTCCTCCAGCAATCCCCACCACTCCCTGACTCGTCAGATCGAAGAAGTGACAATTCTCTGTTCTCAGAACTTACTTGTTCAGACCAGACTTCAGGACCACATCTCCATCGCAGAGGGGCTGGAGATAATCCTTCTCAGTCCCAAACCCATAATCAACAGGGCTTCATCCAGAATGAGGAAGATTAAGAACCTCTCCAATCTTCTGCCTGATGTTGAGAGTGACCCACCTCTTGGTCATCTCTTCCTCACCATCTTTCCCCTTCACACAAGAAGTTAGGGGAATGCATGTTTCCCACTCCTGGGAGTTCTTGTTCTGCGCCATTTTGATATAGAAAGCAGCAACAAGTCTGGGATGGAGTCTCTGGGGTCTGGAAGTGATAAAACGCAGAAGACCTGCATTTTTGAAAACCTCCTTTACAGGTAATATGTCAGGATGATTGGACGTAAAATCTCCAAATGGTTCCCAGTGTATTTCATTTATCAGGTGAAATTGGTTCCCAAAAAATGAATCCACCGAAGGAGAAGCCATGGAAATAATGTGAAAAATGAAAAAGATCGGTTCACAGAGAGAAATATATCAAGAAAAGATTTAGGTGCATAAAGGTTGCAATAGCACAAACTTCCCTTATTTATACTAAAATTCAGTTTTAATCGGATGGCTCAGAAAATGGTGACTTATGAGATTCAAAGGTTAAGATTAAAGCGCAAGATGCATGGAGACTTCGAATTTTCAAAAGTAATAGGTCAAAAATTTATCGAAAACTGTTCCCGCCCACTGTGCATTAAATGCGCGTCAGAGCATGTCCATATTTAATTCAAATAAATTGTATTAAATAATAACCGAATATTAAATGAATGGCTGGGATCAAAAGACAAATTAAATTGATTTGACAATACAGCAAACAGTATCAAGGATGATGCACGCAAGGTCTGATGACTGAAAGAAAATCAGGAAACATACCAGTCAGTCAGATTTGTATTCTAACTGATACAACAAGTGACCTATCAGGTTGACAAGCCCTGAATTCAGTGTCCTAAATCTTAGTCAGTCTATACTGATCATCCTTTTCATACTGAATGTTCCCCTTACAACCATTCATATTCTCTCTGAGATTCCTTCATCCTGAGTCCATATTAGTTATTCCCCCTGACCTTGTGCAATCTGATCAGAGATTCAGATTGAATCTCCTAAGCCTGGGTCAAGGAGTCCTAACTCTACTGATAACTCAACAAACCTGGTTTCTGGCAAAGCCTTAGTCAGGATGTCAGCTCACTGCTTATCAGTAGGGACTCTCTCCATCCTGATGTCCTTCTTCTCAACATGATCTCTGATAAAGTGATGCCTTATGTCTACATGCTTACACCTTGTGTGTAAGACTGGGTTTTGGGATATGGTAATGGCACTATTATTATCATAATAAATTGGGACTTCAGTGGCCTCAACTTGGTAGTCTCTCAGTTGCTGTTTTAGCCAAAGGATCTGAGAACAACAACTGCCTGCCGCCATATACTCAGCCTCAGTAGTAGACGTTGCCACACTGGTTTGCTTCTTAGAAAACCAAGAGATCAGCTTACTCCCTAGAAACTGACATGTGCCTGTAGTTGATTTCCTATCAAGCCTACAACCTCCATAATCTGCATCTGAATAGCCAGTCAGTTCTAGGTTGTTATCAGAGGGATACCAAAGTCCTAGATTTACTGTACCTCTCAGGTATTTCAGTATCTTTTTGGCACTCTCTAGATGACTCTTCTTTGGATCAGACTGATACCTTGCACAAACTCCAACTGCATAAATGATGTCAGGACGACTAGCAGTCAGATACAATAAGGATCCTATCAGTGCCCTATATTCAGTCTGATTTACTTAGACTCCTTCTTTATTAGGCTCCAGCTTCTCATTTGTGTTCATGGGAATACGTGAGACTTAGCTGGACTGAACTCCAAATTTCTGAATCAAATCCCTCGCATATTTGGACTGATTTATGAAGATTCCGGAGTCAGTTTGCCTGACTTGGAGACCCAGAAAGAAATTCATTTCTCCCATCATTGACATCTCAAATTTCCCAGTCATCAGCTTGGAGAATTTCTCACAAAGCTTCAGATTAGGAGATCCAAATATTATGTCATCCACATAAATCTGAACCAAGAGAATGTCCTCCCCTTCGGATATCCGGAAGAGGGTCCTATCCACTGTTCCTTTCACGAACCCGTGGTCTACAGGAATTGGGATAATGTATCATACCAAGCTCTCGGAGCTTACTTCAGGCCATAAAGAGCTTTCTTCAGGTGATATACCTTATCTCCAACTTCGAAACCTGGAGGTTGTTCCTCATAGACCTCCTCGTTTAGTACACCATTCAGAAAAGCACTCTTTACATCCATCTGATACACTTTGAATTTCTTGAATGTTGCATATGCCAGAAATAACCTGATTGCTTCCAACCTTGCGACTGGAGCGAAGGTCTCATCATAGTCGATTCCTTCGGCCTGAGAGTAACCCTTTGCTACCAATCTAGCCTTATTCCTGACCACAACATTCTTCTCATCCCTCTTGTTCTTAAAGACCCACTTGGTGCCAATAACATATTGACGCCTAGGCCTCTCAACTAACTCCCAAACCTGATTCTGCTCAAACTGAATGAGCTCATCCTGCATGACTAGGATCCAGTTGGGATCAGTAAAGGCTTCTTCTATGCTTGTAGGTTCCTGATCACTCAGGAAACAACAAAACATAGAGCTCTCACCAAACGACAACCTAGTTCTGACCCCCTCATTGATATCACCAATGATATCAGCCAATGAGTGATCATCTAGCCACCGCCTCCTGCTGACGGGATCACTGGAAGCTGCAGACGTTCCCTCGCCTGATCCTGAAACGTTAGTCTCGACAATAATAGGCAAGGAATAGGAACGAGCAAGAACAGGGGATACTGAGTCATTTCCTGAGGGTTGGCCAATATCAGGGATATTGTTTCCCCTACAGTGTTGGTCTCAGTAACTGTCTCAGGTGCAGAAGCATCATCACCGACAGTACGTACCTCTGGTTGAGTCTGAGACTCAACATTCTCCGAGGCTGGAGCTTGCTGAGGGTTGGCCTGAGGTCCATCCTGATCATCATCATCATCATCATCCCATCCCTTGGGAGCACTGACAAGCTTGATCTTAAATTCAGGATTCTTCAGGCTCAGTCTCATTATCCTCTTGGGAACCCCCTCAGTGTCAGGACACGGAACCTATTTCCTATGCACTGATGTAGTCTCATCAAACACAATCTGAGGTGTTTCTTCCACACAAAAGGTCCGACAGTTATATACCCTGAAAGCTTTACTGACTGAGGAGTATCCTAAGAAAACTCCCTCATCAGATTTGCTATCAAAGGCTTTCAGCTGGTCTTTCCCATTGTTCAGGATGAAACACTTACACCCAAAAATATGGAAATAAGAGATGCGAGGTTTCCTCTTGTTCCAAGTTTCATAGGGTGTCTGAGCATGTTGTTTGTTCAGCATAGATCGGTTCTGAGTGTAGCAAGCAGTGTTGATTGCTTCAGCCCAGTACTTCTTGGGCAATCCTGACTCAGCCAACATGGTCCTGGTAGCTTCCTTCAGGGTCTGATTTCTTCTCTCAGCTACCCGATTCTGCTTTGGGGTCCTGGCTGTAGAAGTCTCATGAGCTATACCACGGTTAGTACAAAAGTCAGTTATAATAGAGTTTATAAACTCAGTTCCTCGATCTGATCGGATCCTGACTATGCTCTGACCCTGTTCACTACTCAATTGCTTGAGTAACTCTGGAAGTTTGACCTGAGTCTCCTTCTTTTTCAACAAGAAAATAACTCATGTGTACCTGGAATAATCATCAACAACAACAAGGGTATATTTCCTACCATTTATGCTGACAGGAGTAACTGGACCAAAGAGATCCATGTGCAGAAGCTGAAGCACTCTGTCAGTTGAGAAGGCTTCTTTCTTTTTGAATGAGGCTTTGGTTTGCTTGCCTTCCTGACATGCTCCGCACACGTGGTCTTTGCTAAAAACTTCATTAGGTAGACCATCTACAAAAGAGAGTCTAGAGATTTTTTTAATAATCTTGAAGTTTAAGTGACTCAGGCGTTTATGCCAAAGCTAACTGAGCTCAGAGGAGCTCTTAGCGACCAAACAAGTTTCAAGGGAGCTGCTCTTGAAGTCAGTAAAATATACATTGCCCCTCCTGACACCTGTAATTAGAACCTGTAGTGTAGATTTGTCCTTCACAAGACACATGTTAGATGTAAATTCTACACTATATCCTCGGTCACAAAACTGACTGACCGAGAGTAAGTTATGTCTCAGTCCCTCAACATATGATACATTCAGTACACGGACAGAGCCAATAACAAGGGTTCCGAATCCTCTGGTGAAACCCTTAGAGTTATCACCAAAGGTTACCTGCGGGCCTTCCTGAGCTACATAATCCTGAAGGAGATCACGAAATCCGGTCATGTTCCTAGAACATCCTGAGTCCAAGTACCAGTCCTTCATCAGATCCTCCTTCCTCTTCTTGTAGCCCGCAGCGACCTGAAAAGAATCAGGCCTCAGGTACCCATCTCGTATTGGGTCCTACTGAGTCAGCCATACCCTTCGGGATCCAGATTTGTTTAACAATTCTGATAGCATTAGAAGTGTAAACCTTTCTCCCTGAAACATCAACATACACAGTCTTCTTCCTTTGTGCCTGGGAAGTTGAGGGTGTATGGGTGTCAGCCTGAGATTCAGGAGCCCTATATTGATTCCTGGGGGTGGGCCTTCTGTTCCTCCTTGGCCTGGGTGCATTGGGCTGAGTTTGATCCCGAGAAGGAGCAGCTCGGGCCTGACCTCTTGGCACTTGAGGTCTTGCCTGAGTGTTACTGGAGTCAGGTCTCCATTGCCTTTCAGAGGCCACCTGGTTTGTCCTTCTCCTTTCAGGATTAGGACGCTCCTGATGGGCTCTGTGCCTTGTCTGAGGAGTCTGGACCTCAGTAGTCCTTGGCCTTGCCTGAGGCCTCCTCTGACTGGAGTTCCTTCCACCCTGAACATTCCTGGGCCGAACCTGAGATGTGCTAGGGGCAGAATTCTTTCCAGTTTGAGGATTCCTATGCTGAGCCTTGGAGTTCCCTAGATCTGTCTTCCTCGACTCAGGATGAGAAGCCATGACCTTTCCTTTAGGTCTTGGTCTTGGTTCCTCAGTCCTTTGCCTGACAGGTTCAGCAGGCATTTTCTCCTTCCCTTTGCCTTTATCCTGAGAAGCAACACTTGAGCTCTTGTCATCAGTTAGGGCAGGGACAAACTTCTTCTGAGAGTTGCTCCCTAAAGCACCTCTCTTCTTCTTGCCCTTTGAGTCTTTTGAGGCATCATAGCTTAACCCAGCTTTAGCACCATCGGTCAGCTGAGAGAAACTTTTCAACTCATCAACCACTTGGGTAGATGTGTGTAACTTCTTCAGCTTAACCTCAAGATGCCCATTTGTTTCTTTCAGGGCCTCAATTTCAGTGGTGTACTGAAGCACCAACTCTTCATGAGCTTTCTCTTTTGAGATCAGCTCAAGATCCCAAGTAGTTTGCTCAGCACAAAGGCGAGCTTGCCACTCAGTTTCGAACATCACTCTTCGAGCAATTCGCTCAATCATCAGTTGTTCCTGAGCAAGGAACAAATCAGTATCACGAGTCTCAATCAGCGAGCTCGTTACACCCTTCAGTCTTTCTACCTCCAGTGGAGCTTCATCATGCATGTTCCGAGCATGAAGGAGCTCTTCCTGAAGATGTACTAATCTGAGGGCTTCCTCAATATCTCTTACTCTGAGAGACTCAGTTAACCGATCGTTCTCCCCACTCAGTTGTGCATTCACATCCACTGTGTGAGTATGAGTCTCCTGTAGCCTTGAGAAGTCAACCATCAATTGCTCTAGGGCGAGCTGAAGGTCGAGTTCTCCTGCTGAATCTGAGCTAAGCTCAGGTGCGTGATCACGAGAAGAGGCAGAAGAACATACCTCATCATCTGCCATCAGGCAGAGGTCATCATACTCCTCATCGGAGAAGAGTTCAGGGGACCGGCGTCCTGGGCCATCTGAATCTGAGGAATCCTCAGCAAGCAATGCTCTCCGGTCTGATGCCCTGAGCTCTCTCTTGGCTCTCCGATCCTCTCGCTCACGAGCACTGAGCTCCGGACAATCATACTGATAATGTCTGGTCTTCTTGCAGTGGTAGCACTGATCTACATCAGAAGCAAACTTTTTGTCAGTGTACCTTTTATCTGATGACTCCCTCCTGCTCCCTGATGA
>JAPKLY010003040.1:0-20793 GCA_026898435.1 Prunella vulgaris | reverse complement strand
TCTTCTCTTCTATGAAAGCTTCGGATCTTCTAGGCAGCAAGGTAGGTTCCCCCTTACTCGAACCTATCTAATCCTAACTAGTCATCAGCTGACTAACATGTTCAGCTGGTCCTATTACAAGCTGATTTGTTTTATATCATCAAAACATCTAACACAGATATCCTAACAAGTTCCCCCTTTTTGATGATATCAAAACCAACTCAGCTGATCTCAACAGATAAACATATTCAGTCAAAATCAAGATCACATAGGACAGAAAAGAAGATCTTTAATTAAGATCTTTTAGACAGAATCAAAACGCAGCTGACAACAAGTAGTTGTCTGGAATCATAAAATTTTATTAATAATAATCAAGAGAGAAATAACAGACAGAAGAAGAGATACCTAATCCTCAGCTGACTCAGCTGGACTATTACATGAGGAGCGGTCTTCTACTACTGAGCGGAACTTGCAACCAGTCTAAGAATCTCTTCTCTATTTCCTTCAAAGCTGGCAGAGAGTTGTCAGAAAGCTGATGAAAGAGTTGAGTGATTTGCAGCCAATGTTTCCTAATTTCCACCCAATCTATCTTTCCACTCACATCAGTTGGAGTAGAAAGATATTCAATCTCTGGCAACTCTGGCTGAACCTCTACCTTAAGCATCTCTTCTGTGATAGCTCTGAAGAATTTAGGAAAAGTTTCCTTTAACCAATCTCTGAACTCAGCGTTTTTCTCTCTTTCTCCTCTGGTATCTTCTCCTCGAAGAACATAGAAGTGGATCATAGTTTTGGCTTTTATGGTTTTCCAGAGACCCACCAGCTCATCAGATAATTGATTGTAGAACATATCAATTGGTCCATCAACTAGAGGCTCATTTGGGTCTCTGATGAACTTTCCACTCCTAGTCCTGCTCCCTTGAGCTACAGCTTTCCCTTTCTTCTTCAGCTTCCTCTGATATCTCCTCTCAAGCTCATCATTTATTTCCCTCTCCTGCCTCTTCCTCCTCTCCTCAGGGGTTTCTTTCTCAGCTAGCTGCAACTCTTTAGCCAGCTTTTCATCCAGATCAGCATTCATAATTCTTTTCTTCTTTTCCCTTTCAACAGCGACAACTTCTTGCTTCTGTAAAGCCTCCGCCATTTTCTGATCTCTCAACTCCTGAGTTTTCTGAGCAGCCATCTTCCTGGTGTTGATGTAATCTTCAACATTTTCTATCCTAGCAGATAGAACTCCTTGATTATCCACCAGAAGAGCTCTCAGAGAGGCCATCTCAGCTTGCAAGGCAGCAATAGCAGCTGAGTTCTTCTCTTCCCCCTTTTTGATATCATCAATTACTGCAGCAGAGGGTAGAGAAGTGGGAAGCTTGTCCACAATATCTTTCAGGTCCTCCTGACCATGTTTGCACTCAGCAATTTGTCCTTCCAATCGTTCAGAGACCAATCTGAATCTCTCAGACTCAGCAGCAAGAGAGGCAGATGCATCATCATTGAAGGCTCTGGCGGTTGCCTTGAAGCTCTGGAGAGTATTGAAAAATTCAATGCGGGTGGCATACAAGCTGTCCTCCATAGCTTCCTTCAGCTTGTTGCGATGGTCCAGCAGGACTTGATGAACATGAGCTTCAATCATAGAGGGGGCAGCAGACTTGGCAGCCAGAAGAGTAGCTTTGACCTCCCTGATGTGGTCATCAAAATAGCCTTTTAATTGATCCAAGAGTGCAGGAGTTACCTGATCAGCAGGGGAGATCTCAAAAAGTGCTGCTGGAGGAACAAACTCAGTCTCTGCTGTCTCAGGGCAGTCCAGGGCCACACCATCTTTGAGCAACAGAGCTCTGGCCACTCTCCTCAGCCCGTCAGGAGATGTCAGCTGGGATGGAGCCTTAACCTCCAAGGCCTCCATCAAAATTTCCTCCCATTCAGTGAAAGCTGCTTCTCCCATCTCCTTGAGTAGGGCCAGAAGGAATGTAACTGGCCCCTCTCTTGCTTGTGCCCAGGCTAGGCCATCAGCAAGGATATCTTGGTAGGCTGGATAGGGGTTGAGTTCAGGAATGTAGAGGGAAATGTGGGCTAGGGCAGATATGATCATCCCTCGTTCAAGAGGCCCCTTTGAACGATGGTGAGATAGGCGAGCTTGCTTGGCCATTTCTGAGGGGGAATTGGTGTTATCGAGAATTATAGGTTCAGGGTGAGAGGGTTTAGGGGTAGCTGAAGGCTCTCCAGAGGTAGCCATCTCCTCTGGTTCATTGCCGACTGGGATTTGAGATGGTGAGGGATCGGCTGGGGTTGAAAAGTGTTGGGAAGGATCAGAAAAAGATGTGGGAGAAGCTGACTTGATAGGTGAGGCAGCAATAGGTGTGTCTGCTGATGGTGTATCAGCAGAGGAGTGAAGAACCTCTGTCTCAGCTACTGAGGGTTCAGCTGACTCCCTCTCTATTGACTCGTCTTCCTCTGCATCAGAGCCAGTGGCAGAAGCATCATCGGAAGTAGCCTTCTCAGCTGACTCCTCCTTATCCTGCTCTTCTTCTCCAGAAGACTCAACCAGCAGAGTAGGCTTCTCTGCTGAAGTTTTCTCCCTCTTCAGGCTGCTTAGCAGAGCAGTATCCTCTTCCTCATCTGAATCAGAATCAAAGGAGAGCTTCCTTTGAATTGGAGTGGTGTCTTTCTTGGTTTTCTTCTGTTTACCACCTCCGGCAGGCATTGGAGCCTTCCTCTTCTGCTTCTTCCTCTGACCAGCAGAAGGTCCAGGGGCAACAGCTACTGTATCAGCGGTAAAATCTGAATCAGCTGGCCCAATGATATCCAAGTTACTTCCCCTTAAGAACTTGGTGTGGTTGTACTCAACAACCCATTCCTCATCCCACTCATGCTGGGGCAGCAGATGGTTCAGAAGAATAGTGATCTTGGTGGCCATGGAACACTTGGATTTAAAACTGTAAATATGTTCCCCATTCACCTCCTTCACCAAGCACCTCTTGGACTCCTGCTCGAGGCGAAACCATAGCAGACTCACCCAGTCCGCTTGCACCCCATCGAGAATGGTGCGGGCCACACTCAGGCGGAGTTTGGTAATGGCGTCCAAACTCCCCTGTTCCGCCAAGATGACCTTGGTCACCACATCCATCAGGAATCGAAATCGCCTCCTCAGCATGGATTTCTTCAGGTTCGTGGTGGTGTCTCTGTAACTTGCCCTGGCCATCAACTGAAAAGTCTCCAGGTAGTCAGCTTCCTTGTATTTGTGGGGTTGGACACCGGAGGAGGATAGGCCAAAAATATCAGCGACAACATCCTTGGAGATAACAACGGCGACTTCATCAACCAAGGAGCCGATGGAATCTGTGCTGAACTGAGCCTTAAGAAGGAATTGAAAGGCATAGAAGTTTAGGGTTTTATGGTCAGGGGGGGTCATGGAGATGAAGGTTCGGAGATTTTGATTTTGGAGAAGGTTTAGGATTTCTCTGATTTCAGGAACCCTAGTCGTGTCGAAATCGACACACATCTCTGCGTACATCTTTTCTTTGAAGAGCTTCTGCATTGTCTTAGAAGCCATACCTTCAAAATAGGGTTTTAGTGCAGAGAGAATAGTATGCAGGAAAATTTTGGGCAGAAAGATTTAGGAACAGAAAATTTCAGAAAGACGTTTAAAAGGGTATATATAAGTATCGAGAGATATGAGCAGTTTTTCCAAAATTAAAACCGATCAGTTTTGATCGTAGATTTGTATTTTGCATCACACAAATCAAAGGTCCAGAATAAATGACCTTTGAGAATTTTGGAGGTGATGCGTGGGTGTCAGGATTTCGAAAGGTTTTGACCGCCTCAAAAGATTCTCCTTTTTGAAAAAGGTAATGATGAAAACACTTTTTGAGAAGATTTAGACGGTGTTAAATTAATTACAACTGACACCTTATTTGGAAAAAGGTAATAAATCCCCGATTTTTCGTAAACACAAAGATTTGATTGCCAATTTTCTAAAATAGTTTTAGGAAAATAGGGATTTATTAATTTGTGAAAAGATTTGATAAAAAAAATCTGACATAAAGATCATAGAAATACTTATCGAGATGCTGATGTGGCAAAATCAGCCGATAGGAGTGATCCTTATGAAAATCTTTTCTGCTCGTCTGGGTCTTCAATGTCAGCTGACATGGACTAGCTGAAGCAAGGTGGTCTTGTCTGACTTTCATAACTTATTCCTGTACCAAGTTAGACATAACAAGATAGAGAAAGGAAAGGAAAGAGTAAGTAGATATACCAGATCAGCTGATGTGAAGATCAGCTGAATACTTCAGCAGAGTAGTCCTCAGCTGGGTACCAGCTGACTACCCGTTTACCCAAAAAAAAACTTTCTTTCTATAGAACTGCCCCTCCATCTATCATTCCTAATTCTGCTACTAATTCTCTGAATCTTGCCTCAGCTAAGGGCTTGGTAAGAACATCTGCTCTCTGCTTCTCCGTATGAATTTTCTCCATCCTGATATCTCCTTTCTCAGCATGATCCCGAAGAAAATGATGTCTTATGTCCACATGCTTGCATCGAGTATGGAGAACAGGATTCTGAGTAATGGCTATTGCACTTGTGCTATCACAGAAGATGGGTATCTCTTCTGTGATCACATGGTAGTCCTTCAGCTGTTGTCTGATCCAGAGCAGCTGAGAACAGCAACTCCCAGCAGCCATGTACTCTGCCTCTGTTGTAGAAGTAGCTACGGAAGTCTGCTTCTTGGAGAACCAAGATATCAGCTTACTTCCCAGAAACTGACATGTGCCAGAGGTTGATTTCCTATCAATCTTGCACCCTCCATAGTCAGAGTCTGAGTACCCACTCAGCTGAAAGTTGTCATCAGCTGGGTACCAGAGGCCTAGATTGTAAGTACCCTTCAAATACTTTACAATCTTCTTTGCTGCTTCCAGATGAGATTTCTTAGGATTTGCCTGAAACCTTGCACACACCCCAACTGCAAAGCTAATATCAGGTCTGCTGGCTGTGAGATACAGCAGAGAACCAATAAGTCCCCTATATTGTGTCTGATCTACTTTCTCACCAGCCTCATCTGGATCCATGCTAAAATTTGCCATCATTGGAATCTTAGCTTCTCTGCTGCTACTGATTCCAAACTTGTCTATCAAGTTCTTGGCATACTTAGCTTGGCTAATGAACGTTCCACTGGACAATTGCTTTACCTGCAGTCCAAGGAAATAAGTCATCTCCCCCATCATGGACATTTCAAACTTGCTGGTCATTAGCTTGCTGAACTCATCACACATCAGTTTGTTGGGGGAGCCAAAAATGATATCATCCACATATATCTGTACTAAGAGAATATCATTTCCGTCTTCCTTTCTGAACAAGGTTTTGTCTATCTTTCCTTTACTGAATCCACTATCCAGTAGGAATTGTGATAGAGTATCATACCAAGCTCTAGGTGCCTGCTTTAGTCCATATAAAGCCTTCTGCAACCTGTAAACCTTGTTCCCAATCTCAAATCCTGGTGGCTGTTCCACATAAACTTCTTCTGCCAGGATTCCATTCAGAAAAGCTGACTTGACATCCATCTGATATACTTTGAACCCTTTGAAAACAGCGTAAGCCAGAAACAATCTAATGGCTTCTAGTCTTGCCACAGGAGCAAATGTCTCATCATAGTCAATCCCCTCTGACTGTGAATACCCCTGTGCTACTAGCCTTGCCTTGTTTCTAACTACTACATCATTTTCATCCTTTTTGTTCTTAAATACCCACTTAGTGCCTATGACCTTCTGATGTCTGGGCTTCTCTACTAGGGTCCAAACTTCTTGTCTTGCAAACTGATTTAGCTCCTCTTGCATAGCTACAATCCAGTTTGGGTCTTCAAGAGCTTCATGGATATTTTTGGGTTCTATCAGGGACACATAACAGCTGAATTGAGCACCCAAGTTTAGCTTTCTTCTGGTTTGAACACCTACACTTGGATCTCCTAGAATCTGTTCAGCTGGGAAATCAGACAATGTCTTCTTGCCCCTTTGAGGTGCCATAGTCTGTTCCTCTTGGGTCTTGTCTAAAATTCCCCCTTGGTTAGTGTCAGGAGTCAATGTGTCATCACCTGATGCTGATGAGAGCTTATCAGCTGATTTGGGCTCATCATCTGAATCTGAGTCTGATTCTATCCTAGGTACTACTACCTTAATCAGATCTGACTTATCTGACAGATTCAGCTGATCCACCTCTTCTGCTAGTTTCTCCTTGCTGTACTCATGAAAAGATTCATCAAATACAACATGGGGTGTCTCCTCCACACAGAGAGAGACTTTATTAAAGACTCTATAGGCTTTGCTACTTCCAGAATATCCTAAGAATATTCCTTCAGCAACCTTAGCATCAAAAGTCTTTAACTTAGTCTTTCCATTGTCATGGATGAAACACCTACACCCAAAAGTATGGACAGAGGAAAGGTTAGGAGTTTTACCTTTGTACATTTCATAAGGAGTCTTCCCATGTCTCTTGACTGGTAGACACCTATTTTGGATGAAGCAGGCAGTATTGATGGCTTCTGCCCAAAATCTTTGAGGAGTCTGATATTCAGCTAACATAGTCCTTGCTGCCTCCTTGAGGGTTCTGTTTCTCCTCTCGGCTAACCCATTTTGCTGAGGTGTTCTGGCAGCTGATGTCTCATGCTGAATACCATTATCCCTGCAATAGTCAGAAACAACAGAGTTAAGAAACTCAGTACCTTTATCACTTCTGATTCTGACTATGCTGAGATCCAGCTCCTTCTGAATCCTTTTGAACAACTCCAGCATCTTGACCATAGTCTCATTCTTCTTGAACAAGAACACTACCCAAGTGAATCTTGTATAGTCATCAACAATCACCAGTGTATACTTCCTTCCACTGAAGCTAAGGGGAGAGACAGGTCCGAACAAGTCCATATGAAGCAGCTGGAGTGCTTTTGTTGTTGAAGTACTCTGCACATCTTTGAATGAGGCTTTAGTTTGCTTCCCTTTCTGACAGGCATCACACTTCTGCTCAGATGCAAACACCTCATTTGGTAGACCTCTGACTAGACCCTTCCTTGCAACTTTGTTGAGAGTCTTGAAGTTCAGATGACCTAACCTCTTGTGCCAGAGCCAGCTGATCTCTGATGAGCTTTTAGCAACTAGGCATGAGTCAGCTGGACAGTTTGCAAAATCTGCAAGATACATATTACCTCTTCTGAGGCCAGTTAGTAACACCTGCTCATTTAAATCATTAACAACTAGACAAGAGTTCTTAGAGAATCTTACTGAGTATCCCTTGTCACAGAATTGGGATACGGACAGAAGATTATGCATGAGCCCTTCTACATAGTAGACTTCTTCAACTCTTGTTCCTTTGATCAGCAGCGTGCCTACTCCTCTGGTGACTCCAAAATTGTTGTCACCGAACACAACTCTAGGCCCATCCAGCGTTACAAAGTTCTGGAGAAGATGTTTCTCAAAGGTCATGTGCTTCGAGCAACCGCTATCAATGTACCAGACATGGCCTTTGGCTTCCCTTCTTTCTATAGGGCTAGAGTTAACCTGAAATTAAAACTCAGGTTTTAGGTACCCTATCTTTGGGTCCTGATTGGTTAGTATCGACTTTCTGGATCCACAGGTAGAGATCATCCTTGTGAGGTTTAGGTGATTTCAGCCTTCTACCATATTTGTCCACAAAAATCATCTCCCTTAGAGGATCTTTTCTGGGGCGATGAGTGACAACAGCAGGTTTATAGGTGGGTTGCTCAAATGGATAATTTCGGCTTGAGCCTCCGAATGACTCATAAACTTTAGCCGGTGAAGGCTTGCCTACTTTGGTTACATTAAAAGTAACCCAGGGCTGAGGTCTGTTTCGCTTGGGTTTACTCTGCTGAGATGACCCAGGCTTATCAGTTCTCTGCTGATTCTACTGAGGTCTCCTTGTCTTAGCTGAGCTATGATTTGGATTCCTCTTCTGATCTCGAGACTTCTGAGCTTTGGACTTATGTTGGTTGTCAGCAGGCTTCTGAGTTTGAGTACTCTTCTGCTTTGTTGAAACCTTTTGATCACCAGCAGACTTCTGAGCTTTGGAGCTCTTCTGTCCAGCTGGGACCTTTTCTGTCCCTCTGCTCTTCTGCCCTTCTGATGCAGATGCAGGCTCAGCTGGCCCTTTACCCTTTCGAGGATCCCTAATTAATCCACTGTCACCTTTCTTCTTCTTTTGTGGTTTGGGTTTGGGATAACCAAGACCCCTTTTATCATTCACAGTTTGTGAGGATTCAGCTATTTCAGACACGGCATTCTTTGCCTTAGTCAGCTGATCCACTTTCAGCTGAAGCTGCTGTGAATTTTTTGTTATCAGCTCATTCTGCTTGAAGAGTTCATCGAACTTAGCTGTCAGCAGATTATGTTCTTCACTCAAGACAGTGTTCTCAGAAAGTAACTTTTCTATCAGCTTCTCCTGATCTTCACATTTTGCTATTAAGTCATCAGACTTGTTAGCTTGTGAGTCATGGGATATCACTGGTAGTCTAGTGCTTTCCAGATCTTGTCTCAAGCTTAAAACTTCAGCTTTCAAACTAGAGTTCTCCTCTTCCAGCTTAGAACAAACTTTTAAGGAGGATTGGAGATCAGATAACAACTTGTGTATATCTGACTCCATAGAATAGGTAGAGGAGCAAGATGAGCTAACAGAGGGGGTAGGAGAATTTACCTCTTCCACCTTAGCCATAAGGCAGATATCATCTTCTGATTCAAAATCAGATGAGGACGAGGACGAGGTGATATCCTGCTTCTCCTCTTCTGCCAGCAACGCTCTCTTATCAGCGAATCTGCGATCTCTCTTGATCCTCTTTTCTTCTCTTTCCCTTGGGGTAAGTTGAGGACAATCATAACTGAGATGTCCTGGTTTGTTGCAAGTGAAACAAACACTATCTCCTCCTCTTCTGGGACTTGGATCCCTCCTTCTCTCTGGAGACTTATATCTGGTCTCCTGTTCATCTGATGATCTTCTGACATCAGATGACTTTTGGTATCTTCTGGAAGAATCACTCTTATTCTTCTTCCAATGAGATCTATATTTCTGAAACTTGTTTGACATTTTGTCAAACTTCTTGGTCAATAAAGCAAGTTGCTCCTTTAAGCTCATGTCTTCTGGAGCAGAGGATTTCTCTTGACTATCAGCTGCAGCAGAGAATGCAACATTCTTTGTGGCTGATGTAGTTGGAGTCTCATCTTCTTGATCTTCTTCTTGGATGTCGAACTCATGTGCCTTTAGATGAGATAGCAGTGTATGATGACTCATCTCAGATAGATTCTTTGTCTCTTTAATTACTGTCACCTTCACTCTCCATCTAGGAGTAAGAGATCTCAGAATTTTGTTATTAATCTCTTTCTCCGAGTAATCCTTTCCTAAGGAGCTTGCTTTGTTCAGTATGTTTGTCAGTCTCATATCTAGCTGATCAATGGTTTCATCAGCTTTCATTTTGAATGTGTCAAAAGTATGTAGAACAGCTTGAAGCTTGTTTTCTTTGATTTGATATGTCCCTTCACACATCAAGGAGAGTTTTTCCCACATCTCCTTTGCGGTTCTGCATGTCTTAATTTTCTCTATATATTCTTTGGAGAGTGTCTCAATGATTTCTGTTCTTGCCACTTGATCGAGGTTGAAGAGTTTTCTTTCAGCATCGTTTAATTCACTTTTCTTCTTCTCTGTCTTCCTTCTTTCACTAATTTCAGCTTCTGGAGTCTTGCCATCACTTACTCCTTCCCAGAAGAACTTGATTGGCCCTTCCTCCAGAACATCTAGCATTCGATCATGAATGGCTCCAAGGTGATTTTCCATCCTGAATTTCCAGTAGTCATAATCCTCTATGGAGAATTCAGGTAACTTCCTTATCTTAGATCCACTCTTTTTGTAGGAAGACATATCTGCAAGTGGTTAGATAAAAAGCACACAGATTCTAAAAATTCAGGGATCTGTCCAGGTGACCACCAAAAGCTTTTCAAACTGTGGCCGTTAGGACACACAGCTCTGATACCACTTGTTGGTCCCAAAGGCAGGTTTTGGAAAGAATACACTTGAACAAGTCTAGAAGGGGGGGTTGAATAGACTTGTAAGTATTCAAAAACCTTTTTCAAATTTACTGATTTATTCAGAAAACCAGCAGACTACTTGAGGTAATCTGAATTTTGAAAATAGTGCGCTGTGTATAGTGCGGAAACGATTTAAAGAGAATTTGATTTTAAGTGATGTGCACAGATAAGAGCAGAAAGAAATACGAAGAGACACAGGGGTTTATAGTGGTTCGGACCAACTGTCCTACATCCACTCTCCTCAATCCAACTTGGACTTGAGGGGCTCTCCACTAACTCACTTACTCACTTGCTTACACAATTTTGAGAGTACTTCTCTCTTTACAACTTGTCAATGCTATAGTTGCAATTGACTTCTCACAGCTTCTACAAAGCTTTTACAAAAGATAAGTATTGATGGTATTTTTGAGCGTAAGTGATAAGACTTGACAGAGTATTGGCTTGCTTAATGTGCGTGTAAATCTCTACTACTGAAATTATCACTATTACTCTTATTTATAGGATCAAATAACTAGCCGTTGTGATGGACTAGAAATCTGAGATCCTATAATTTCGTTTTCAATCAATCATTGTGATTGATTGAGTTTCCTTCTTGATTCCCGTCAGTCTTCGCGATCTTCAATCAATCAAGTTTGTCCCCTTGATTGATTGATCATCCATTCTGGGAATCTTCCTTTTATGTCGCAAGTCAACCCTTAAAGTTGATTCCGAAGAGTCTGGGCCGAGCACAAAACCTCAGCTGATCTGTCTCCTCAGCTGATGTATCAGTCTGCTGATACTTGGACCTCAGCTGGTGTGCACGTCTGCTGGTGTGCACCTCAGCTGGTCTTCTTGACTTTGTCTGGATACGTCTTTTATCCATGATCCTTGTCTTGTCTGCGACGTGCTCTCAGCTGATCAGCTAATCTTCTGATATCAGCTGATCTGCTCTTCAGCTTATCGGCTGATGTAAACTTCTCTGATGATCTGTATTCGATGCTCCAGTGTCAGCTGAATGAATCTTCTATCTTCTAAAATTGGCTAAGTCCATAAGGTCTCAACTGATCTTCTCTTCTATGAAAGCTTCGGATCTTCTAGGCAGCAAGGTAGGTTCCCCCTTACTCGAACCTATCTAATCCTAACTAGTCATCAGCTGACTAACATGTTCAGCTGGTCCTATTACAAGCTGATTTGTTTTATATCATCAAAACATCTAACACAGATATCCTAACAAGTTCCCCCTTTTTGATGATATCAAAACCAACTCAGCTGATCTCAACAGATAAACATATTCAGTCAAAATCAAGATCACATAGGACAGAAAAGAAGATCTTTAATTAAGATCTTTTAGACAGAATCAAAACGCAGCTGACAACAAGTAGTTGTCTGGAATCATAAAATTTTATTAATAATAATCAAGAGAGAAATAACAGACAGAAGAAGAGATACCTAATCCTCAGCTGACTCAGCTGGACTATTACATGAGGAGCGGTCTTCTACTACTGAGCGGAACTTGCAACCAGTCTAAGAATCTCTTCTCTATTTCCTTCAAAGCTGGCAGAGAGTTGTCAGAAAGCTGATGAAAGAGTTGAGTGATTTGCAGCCAATGTTTCCTAATTTCCACCCAATCTATCTTTCCACTCACATCAGTTGGAGTAGAAAGATATTCAATCTCTGGCAACTCTGGCTGAACCTCTACCTTAAGCATCTCTTCTGTGATAGCTCTGAAGAATTTAGGAAAAGTTTCCTTTAACCAATCTCTGAACTCAGCGTTTTTCTCTCTTTCTCCTCTGGTATCTTCTCCTCGAAGAACATAGAAGTGGATCATAGTTTTGGCTTTTATGGTTTTCCAGAGACCCACCAGCTCATCAGATAATTGATTGTAGAACATATCAATTGGTCCATCAACTAGAGGCTCATTTGGGTCTCTGATGAACTTTCCACTCCTAGTCCTGCTCCCTTGAGCTACAGCTTTCCCTTTCTTCTTCAGCTTCCTCTGATATCTCCTCTCAAGCTCATCATTTATTTCCCTCTCCTGCCTCTTCCTCCTCTCCTCAGGGGTTTCTTTCTCAGCTAGCTGCAACTCTTTAGCCAGCTTTTCATCCAGATCAGCATTCATAATTCTTTTCTTCTTTTCCCTTTCAACAGCGACAACTTCTTGCTTCTGTAAAGCCTCCGCCATTTTCTGATCTCTCAACTCCTGAGTTTTCTGAGCAGCCATCTTCCTGGTGTTGATGTAATCTTCAACATTTTCTATCCTAGCAGATAGAACTCCTTGATTATCCACCAGAAGAGCTCTCAGAGAGGCCATCTCAGCTTGCAAGGCAGCAATAGCAGCTGAGTTCTTCTCTTCCCCCTTTTTGATATCATCAATTACTGCAGCAGAGGGTAGAGAAGTGGGAAGCTTGTCCACAATATCTTTCAGGTCCTCCTGACCATGTTTGCACTCAGCAATTTGTCCTTCCAATCGTTCAGAGACCAATCTGAATCTCTCAGACTCAGCAGCAAGAGAGGCAGATGCATCATCATTGAAGGCTCTGGCGGTTGCCTTGAAGCTCTGGAGAGTATTGAAAAATTCAATGCGGGTGGCATACAAGCTGTCCTCCATAGCTTCCTTCAGCTTGTTGCGATGGTCCAGCAGGACTTGATGAACATGAGCTTCAATCATAGAGGGGGCAGCAGACTTGGCAGCCAGAAGAGTAGCTTTGACCTCCCTGATGTGGTCATCAAAATAGCCTTTTAATTGATCCAAGAGTGCAGGAGTTACCTGATCAGCAGGGGAGATCTCAAAAAGTGCTGCTGGAGGAACAAACTCAGTCTCTGCTGTCTCAGGGCAGTCCAGGGCCACACCATCTTTGAGCAACAGAGCTCTGGCCACTCTCCTCAGCCCGTCAGGAGATGTCAGCTGGGATGGAGCCTTAACCTCCAAGGCCTCCATCAAAATTTCCTCCCATTCAGTGAAAGCTGCTTCTCCCATCTCCTTGAGTAGGGCCAGAAGGAATGTAACTGGCCCCTCTCTTGCTTGTGCCCAGGCTAGGCCATCAGCAAGGATATCTTGGTAGGCTGGATAGGGGTTGAGTTCAGGAATGTAGAGGGAAATGTGGGCTAGGGCAGATATGATCATCCCTCGTTCAAGAGGCCCCTTTGAACGATGGTGAGATAGGCGAGCTTGCTTGGCCATTTCTGAGGGGGAATTGGTGTTATCGAGAATTATAGGTTCAGGGTGAGAGGGTTTAGGGGTAGCTGAAGGCTCTCCAGAGGTAGCCATCTCCTCTGGTTCATTGCCGACTGGGATTTGAGATGGTGAGGGATCGGCTGGGGTTGAAAAGTGTTGGGAAGGATCAGAAAAAGATGTGGGAGAAGCTGACTTGATAGGTGAGGCAGCAATAGGTGTGTCTGCTGATGGTGTATCAGCAGAGGAGTGAAGAACCTCTGTCTCAGCTACTGAGGGTTCAGCTGACTCCCTCTCTATTGACTCGTCTTCCTCTGCATCAGAGCCAGTGGCAGAAGCATCATCGGAAGTAGCCTTCTCAGCTGACTCCTCCTTATCCTGCTCTTCTTCTCCAGAAGACTCAACCAGCAGAGTAGGCTTCTCTGCTGAAGTTTTCTCCCTCTTCAGGCTGCTTAGCAGAGCAGTATCCTCTTCCTCATCTGAATCAGAATCAAAGGAGAGCTTCCTTTGAATTGGAGTGGTGTCTTTCTTGGTTTTCTTCTGTTTACCACCTCCGGCAGGCATTGGAGCCTTCCTCTTCTGCTTCTTCCTCTGACCAGCAGAAGGTCCAGGGGCAACAGCTACTGTATCAGCGGTAAAATCTGAATCAGCTGGCCCAATGATATCCAAGTTACTTCCCCTTAAGAACTTGGTGTGGTTGTACTCAACAACCCATTCCTCATCCCACTCATGCTGGGGCAGCAGATGGTTCAGAAGAATAGTGATCTTGGTGGCCATGGAACACTTGGATTTAAAACTGTAAATATGTTCCCCATTCACCTCCTTCACCAAGCACCTCTTGGACTCCTGCTCGAGGCGAAACCATAGCAGACTCACCCAGTCCGCTTGCACCCCATCGAGAATGGTGCGGGCCACACTCAGGCGGAGTTTGGTAATGGCGTCCAAACTCCCCTGTTCCGCCAAGATGACCTTGGTCACCACATCCATCAGGAATCGAAATCGCCTCCTCAGCATGGATTTCTTCAGGTTCGTGGTGGTGTCTCTGTAACTTGCCCTGGCCATCAACTGAAAAGTCTCCAGGTAGTCAGCTTCCTTGTATTTGTGGGGTTGGACACCGGAGGAGGATAGGCCAAAAATATCAGCGACAACATCCTTGGAGATAACAACGGCGACTTCATCAACCAAGGAGCCGATGGAATCTGTGCTGAACTGAGCCTTAAGAAGGAATTGAAAGGCATAGAAGTTTAGGGTTTTATGGTCAGGGGGGGTCATGGAGATGAAGGTTCGGAGATTTTGATTTTGGAGAAGGTTTAGGATTTCTCTGATTTCAGGAACCCTAGTCGTGTCGAAATCGACACACATCTCTGCGTACATCTTTTCTTTGAAGAGCTTCTGCATTGTCTTAGAAGCCATACCTTCAAAATAGGGTTTTAGTGCAGAGAGAATAGTATGCAGGAAAATTTTGGGCAGAAAGATTTAGGAACAGAAAATTTCAGAAAGACGTTTAAAAGGGTATATATAAGTATCGAGAGATATGAGCAGTTTTTCCAAAATTAAAACCGATCAGTTTTGATCGTAGATTTGTATTTTGCATCACACAAATCAAAGGTCCAGAATAAATGACCTTTGAGAATTTTGGAGGTGATGCGTGGGTGTCAGGATTTCGAAAGGTTTTGACCGCCTCAAAAGATTCTCCTTTTTGAAAAAGGTAATGATGAAAACACTTTTTGAGAAGATTTAGACGGTGTTAAATTAATTACAACTGACACCTTATTTGGAAAAAGGTAATAAATCCCCGATTTTTCGTAAACACAAAGATTTGATTGCCAATTTTCTAAAATAGTTTTAGGAAAATAGGGATTTATTAATTTGTGAAAAGATTTGATAAAAAAAATCTGACATAAAGATCATAGAAATACTTATCGAGATGCTGATGTGGCAAAATCAGCCGATAGGAGTGATCCTTATGAAAATCTTTTCTGCTCGTCTGGGTCTTCAATGTCAGCTGACATGGACTAGCTGAAGCAAGGTGGTCTTGTCTGACTTTCATAACTTATTCCTGTACCAAGTTAGACATAACAAGATAGAGAAAGGAAAGGAAAGAGTAAGTAGATATACCAGATCAGCTGATGTGAAGATCAGCTGAATACTTCAGCAGAGTAGTCCTCAGCTGGGTACCAGCTGACTACCCGTTTACCCAAAAAAAAACTTTCTTTCTATAGAACTGCCCCTCCATCTATCATTCCTAATTCTGCTACTAATTCTCTGAATCTTGCCTCAGCTAAGGGCTTGGTAAGAACATCTGCTCTCTGCTTCTCCGTATGAATTTTCTCCATCCTGATATCTCCTTTCTCAGCATGATCCCGAAGAAAATGATGTCTTATGTCCACATGCTTGCATCGAGTATGGAGAACAGGATTCTGAGTAATGGCTATTGCACTTGTGCTATCACAGAAGATGGGTATCTCTTCTGTGATCACATGGTAGTCCTTCAGCTGTTGTCTGATCCAGAGCAGCTGAGAACAGCAACTCCCAGCAGCCATGTACTCTGCCTCTGTTGTAGAAGTAGCTACGGAAGTCTGCTTCTTGGAGAACCAAGATATCAGCTTACTTCCCAGAAACTGACATGTGCCAGAGGTTGATTTCCTATCAATCTTGCACCCTCCATAGTCAGAGTCTGAGTACCCACTCAGCTGAAAGTTGTCATCAGCTGGGTACCAGAGGCCTAGATTGTAAGTACCCTTCAAATACTTTACAATCTTCTTTGCTGCTTCCAGATGAGATTTCTTAGGATTTGCCTGAAACCTTGCACACACCCCAACTGCAAAGCTAATATCAGGTCTGCTGGCTGTGAGATACAGCAGAGAACCAATAAGTCCCCTATATTGTGTCTGATCTACTTTCTCACCAGCCTCATCTGGATCCATGCTAAAATTTGCCATCATTGGAATCTTAGCTTCTCTGCTGCTACTGATTCCAAACTTGTCTATCAAGTTCTTGGCATACTTAGCTTGGCTAATGAACGTTCCACTGGACAATTGCTTTACCTGCAGTCCAAGGAAATAAGTCATCTCCCCCATCATGGACATTTCAAACTTGCTGGTCATTAGCTTGCTGAACTCATCACACATCAGTTTGTTGGGGGAGCCAAAAATGATATCATCCACATATATCTGTACTAAGAGAATATCATTTCCGTCTTCCTTTCTGAACAAGGTTTTGTCTATCTTTCCTTTACTGAATCCACTATCCAGTAGGAATTGTGATAGAGTATCATACCAAGCTCTAGGTGCCTGCTTTAGTCCATATAAAGCCTTCTGCAACCTGTAAACCTTGTTCCCAATCTCAAATCCTGGTGGCTGTTCCACATAAACTTCTTCTGCCAGGATTCCATTCAGAAAAGCTGACTTGACATCCATCTGATATACTTTGAACCCTTTGAAAACAGCGTAAGCCAGAAACAATCTAATGGCTTCTAGTCTTGCCACAGGAGCAAATGTCTCATCATAGTCAATCCCCTCTGACTGTGAATACCCCTGTGCTACTAGCCTTGCCTTGTTTCTAACTACTACATCATTTTCATCCTTTTTGTTCTTAAATACCCACTTAGTGCCTATGACCTTCTGATGTCTGGGCTTCTCTACTAGGGTCCAAACTTCTTGTCTTGCAAACTGATTTAGCTCCTCTTGCATAGCTACAATCCAGTTTGGGTCTTCAAGAGCTTCATGGATATTTTTGGGTTCTATCAGGGACACATAACAGCTGAATTGAGCACCCAAGTTTAGCTTTCTTCTGGTTTGAACACCTACACTTGGATCTCCTAGAATCTGTTCAGCTGGGAAATCAGACAATGTCTTCTTGCCCCTTTGAGGTGCCATAGTCTGTTCCTCTTGGGTCTTGTCTAAAATTCCCCCTTGGTTAGTGTCAGGAGTCAATGTGTCATCACCTGATGCTGATGAGAGCTTATCAGCTGATTTGGGCTCATCATCTGAATCTGAGTCTGATTCTATCCTAGGTACTACTACCTTAATCAGATCTGACTTATCTGACAGATTCAGCTGATCCACCTCTTCTGCTAGTTTCTCCTTGCTGTACTCATGAAAAGATTCATCAAATACAACATGGGGTGTCTCCTCCACACAGAGAGAGACTTTATTAAAGACTCTATAGGCTTTGCTACTTCCAGAATATCCTAAGAATATTCCTTCAGCAACCTTAGCATCAAAAGTCTTTAACTTAGTCTTTCCATTGTCATGGATGAAACACCTACACCCAAAAGTATGGACAGAGGAAAGGTTAGGAGTTTTACCTTTGTACATTTCATAAGGAGTCTTCCCATGTCTCTTGACTGGTAGACACCTATTTTGGATGAAGCAGGCAGTATTGATGGCTTCTGCCCAAAATCTTTGAGGAGTCTGATATTCAGCTAACATAGTCCTTGCTGCCTCCTTGAGGGTTCTGTTTCTCCTCTCGGCTAACCCATTTTGCTGAGGTGTTCTGGCAGCTGATGTCTCATGCTGAATACCATTATCCCTGCAATAGTCAGAAACAACAGAGTTAAGAAACTCAGTACCTTTATCACTTCTGATTCTGACTATGCTGAGATCCAGCTCCTTCTGAATCCTTTTGAACAACTCCAGCATCTTGACCATAGTCTCATTCTTCTTGAACAAGAACACTACCCAAGTGAATCTTGTATAGTCATCAACAATCACCAGTGTATACTTCCTTCCACTGAAGCTAAGGGGAGAGACAGGTCCGAACAAGTCCATATGAAGCAGCTGGAGTGCTTTTGTTGTTGAAGTACTCTGCACATCTTTGAATGAGGCTTTAGTTTGCTTCCCTTTCTGACAGGCATCACACTTCTGCTCAGATGCAAACACCTCATTTGGTAGACCTCTGACTAGACCCTTCCTTGCAACTTTGTTGAGAGTCTTGAAGTTCAGATGACCTAACCTCTTGTGCCAGAGCCAGCTGATCTCTGATGAGCTTTTAGCAACTAGGCATGAGTCAGCTGGACAGTTTGCAAAATCTGCAAGATACATATTACCTCTTCTGAGGCCAGTTAGTAACACCTGCTCATTTAAATCATTAACAACTAGACAAGAGTTCTTAGAGAATCTTACTGAGTATCCCTTGTCACAGAATTGGGATACGGACAGAAGATTATGCATGAGCCCTTCTACATAGTAGACTTCTTCAACTCTTGTTCCTTTGATCAGCAGCGTGCCTACTCCTCTGGTGACTCCAAAATTGTTGTCACCGAACACAACTCTAGGCCCATCCAGCGTTACAAAGTTCTGGAGAAGATGTTTCTCAAAGGTCATGTGCTTCGAGCAACCGCTATCAATGTACCAGACATGGCCTTTGGCTTCCCTTCTTTCTATAGGGCTAGAGTTAACCTGAAATTAAAACTCAGGTTTTAGGTACCCTATCTTTGGGTCCTGATTGGTTAGTATCGACTTTCTGGATCCACAGGTAGAGATCATCCTTGTGAGGTTTAGGTGATTTCAGCCTTCTACCATATTTGTCCACAAAAATCATCTCCCTTAGAGGATCTTTTCTGGGGCGATGAGTGACAACAGCAGGTTTATAGGTGGGTTGCTCAAATGGATAATTTCGGCTTGAGCCTCCGAATGACTCATAAACTTTAGCCGGTGAAGGCTTGCCTACTTTGGTTACATTAAAAGTAACCCAGGGCTGAGGTCTGTTTCGCTTGGGTTTACTCTGCTGAGATGACCCAGGCTTATCAGTTCTCTGCTGATTCTACTGAGGTCTCCTTGTCTTAGCTGAGCTATGATTTGGATTCCTCTTCTGATCTCGAGACTTCTGAGCTTTGGACTTATGTTGGTTGTCAGCAGGCTTCTGAGTTTGAGTACTCTTCTGCTTTGTTGAAACCTTTTGATCACCAGCAGACTTCTGAGCTTTGGAGCTCTTCTGTCCAGCTGGGACCTTTTCTGTCCCTCTGCTCTTCTGCCCTTCTGATGCAGATGCAGGCTCAGCTGGCCCTTTACCCTTTCGAGGATCCCTAATTAATCCACTGTCACCTTTCTTCTTCTTTTGTGGTTTGGGTTTGGGATAACCAAGACCCCTTTTATCATTCACAGTTTGTGAGGATTCAGCTATTTCAGACACGGCATTCTTTGCCTTAGTCAGCTGATCCACTTTCAGCTGAAGCTGCTGTGAATTTTTTGTTATCAGCTCATTCTGCTTGAAGAGTTCATCGAACTTAGCTGTCAGCAGATTATGTTCTTCACTCAAGACAGTGTTCTCAGAAAGTAACTTTTCTATCAGCTTCTCCTGATCTTCACATTTTGCTATTAAGTCATCAGACTTGTTAGCTTGTGAGTCATGGGATATCACTGGTAGTCTAGTGCTTTCCAGATCTTGTCTCAAGCTTAAAACTTCAGCTTTCAAACTAGAGTTCTCCTCTTCCAGCTTAGAACAAACTTTTAAGGAGGATTGGAGATCAGATAACAACTTGTGTATATCTGACTCCATAGAATAGGTAGAGGAGCAAGATGAGCTAACAGAGGGGGTAGGAGAATTTACCTCTTCCACCTTAGCCATAAGGCAGATATCATCTTCTGATTCAAAATCAGATGAGGACGAGGACGAGGTGATATCCTGCTTCTCCTCTTCTGCCAGCAACGCTCTCTTATCAGCGAATCTGCGATCTCTCTTGATCCTCTTTTCTTCTCTTTCCCTTGGGGTAAGTTGAGGACAATCATAACTGAGATGTCCTGGTTTGTTGCAAGTGAAACAAACACTATCTCCTCCTCTTCTGGGACTTGGATCCCTCCTTCTCTCTGGAGACTTATATCTGGTCTCCTGTTCATCTGATGATCTTCTGACATCAGATGACTTTTGGTATCTTCTGGAAGAATCACTCTTATTCTTCTTCCAATGAGATCTATATTTCTGAAACTTGTTTGACATTTTGTCAAACTTCTTGGTCAATAAAGCAAGTTGCTCCTTTAAGCTCATGTCTTCTGGAGCAGAGGATTTCTCTTGACTATCAGCTGCAGCAGAGAATGCAACATTCTTTGTGGCTGATGTAGTTGGAGTCTCATCTTCTTGATCTTCTTCTTGGATGTCGAACTCATGTGCCTTTAGATGAGATAGCAGTGTATGATGACTCATCTCAGATAGATTCTTTGTCTCTTTAATTACTGTCACCTTCACTCTCCATCTAGGAGTAAGAGATCTCAGAATTTTGTTATTAATCTCTTTCTCCGAGTAATCCTTTCCTAAGGAGCTTGCTTTGTTCAGTATGTTTGTCAGTCTCATATCTAGCTGATCAATGGTTTCATCAGCTTTCATTTTGAATGTGTCAAAAGTATGTAGAACAGCTTGAAGCTTGTTTTCTTTGATTTGATATGTCCCTTCACACATCAAGGAGAGTTTTTCCCACATCTCCTTTGCGGTTCTGCATGTCTTAATTTTCTCTATATATTCTTTGGAGAGTGTCTCAATGATTTCTGTTCTTGCCACTTGATCGAGGTTGAAGAGTTTTCTTTCAGCATCGTTTAATTCACTTTTCTTCTTCTCTGTCTTCCTTCTTTCACTAATTTCAGCTTCTGGAGTCTTGCCATCACTTA
>JAPKLY010003039.1:0-20806 GCA_026898435.1 Prunella vulgaris | reverse complement strand
GATCAGCTGGTTTTAATGGCATCAAAACATAAGGGATTTCCCAACACAAGTTAACTAAGTTAAAATATCGAACACAGGGAAACGATGTGATGTTAAGCAAGAATTGGTTGCTTACGAAGGGAATAGCTAGGTAAATAAGAAAGTGTTCTTGGATTCTATCTACTTTTAAGCAAGAAAGATTAAATTCTAACTATCACCTTTTTCAAAGTGAGAAAGAGTGTGGAGTGTGTGCATTGGAGTACTTCAACTATTGTTCATCTAACAACTTATCAATCCTAGCATGCATAAGGTCCCTTGATGTCTTAATCAAGCTAAAGGTCTCTATCAAGTGCCTAGATCTCTCTACAACACCTAATACTCAATTTGAGAGGTTCTTAGCTTCTAAACAATTCTTATTGACATAAAAGCATTAATACAAACATTTGGTGTGCACAAAATTCAATTAAGAACATCAATGAATTAACTCAATTCTCATGTGTTGCTAACTCACATAGGCTCAAAACATACAAGTGATTACACCAAGCATTCAATCAAATCATCAAATTAGAGAATTAACCCATCCAGATCACTTATTCATGCATAGGATTAACAAGACACTAAACTACACCATAGTATTCATACACCAATGCAATAAGAGATTAGCCCATGGCTAATTGGCAATACAAATCAACAATTAAGCAACTAACTATCATCATTAACATTAATATGAAAGAAAATTACAAGAATCTGCCCAACAGGGTTTTTAGGTGTTGTACCACCTGCTTTAATATGATGCAACACCTTAAAACAAAACACTGTTTGGACTGCTGAGCAGGGCAGTTGATTCTTGCTGGTTTATTGTATAACTAGTCATAGTTGATTGTTGTTGGTTTTGTCAGATGTTGCATTGGATTTGGTAAACAAGTATCCATATTTGGCTCGATTAAGATTGGGCAGTAGTTATATAGGTGCCTGACTTGAACTAATATTTTGTAAATAAATAAAATCCAAACCCTCAAGAGGAAGAGATCGTGTAGTATAAGCAAGTATATGGACAAGTAGTATCGAACCCACATGAGGTAAAACTAGGAGCGAATGTTTGCTTATTGTTTGAAATTAAAGGCAAATAAAATCCTAACTATTAATTGAAAATGCAAGGGGGGGGTTTCCTAGATTCTAACAAGTACTCAATGAGATAAAATAGATGAAATAAACACAATCTAAAACTATGTAAGTGTAAGGGTTGAGATTATGCTCTAAACATGATCCTTAGGATAATTTTCCCCCAAGGGAAAATCTGGGTAAAAGTGACTCCTAACCTAGTGGATCGAGAGGTCAAAACACCCAGCTAGAATATCTCTACACTGTCAAAAGACAAGTCACAAGTGATCAATTTGCAACTCATAATCTCAAACTCCAACCAATTACGTTCACAAATTAGCCTTATAATCATAGACTTCCCATATCTCAAGTACTATTTCAATTCATATCTCAAGGTATCTCAAGGCCTATCACTTTTATTATCCTTGCAATACTCAACACAAATCACACTACCCATTAAACTTTTTCTTTTCAAGCCCAACCAAAACTTCACACTAGAAGCGGTCTCAAACAAGACACATGGCAAGTTCTAGAGCACACAAGCATGAATGATACCCACAAGAAAGAATCAAGACTAATAATGTGTGCAAGTCTCAACAGGCTCTAAAGCTCACGGGCTTATCTAATTATGAATATGAGCACAAAAACAGGTAAAATTTTCACATAATCAAATGACCAAGCTAGTATCAATTCACACCATCAGACTTAACCAAATCTCAAAGACTATCAATCAACAATATTCAAGCCTCAAAATAATTCCACAATATCTCAACAACAAAAGCCCTCAACCCAAATGAGACAGGTGTGCCTGTACAATGTCCAAGAAATCTCAAATCAAATAAAATACAATCCCCCAAACTTAGAGCTTTGCTAGGCAATTCTAAGTTTGAGTTCGGCGTGTCCATCTAAATTTCACATTCATGCCTAACCTACTCAACATGTACTTAAGAATATTCCCACAACTCAAAGAAGACAAAACTCCAACAAGATCAAAAGGAATAACAATGTGTGCATCTGTGCAGTGTAGACATAAAAAAATGAAAATAATCACTCCCCCAAACTTAGAGATTTGCTAAGCAACTCTAAGTTTGGGTTCGTGGTACCTCATTCTACACCAATTAACTCATCTTCAATCTAGCACAATTCCTTTTCTCTAGTGTCCTTTTGCACGCAACAGTCCCAAACCTATATTTCAATAATTAGAGAGAAACAGGGATTATTAAACGAAATCAAAAGAAAACCTAAAGAAATAAATAAAAGCACACAAAGAAAATGGGTTGCCTCCCATTAAGCGCTATTTTTATTGTCCTATGCCGGACTTATTAATAAAGTATAAACTCACTTCAATGAAATGGCCAAGGATAACATTCCTCCTTGCCATTGTACTTTACTCGTTGTGGTTCACGATCCAGGAAGTTCTCATCATTAGTGCACCAATCACCTAACTTTCTCTTCCATTTGTTCTCGAACGAGCATCACTCCTCGTCTTTATCCCTGATCTCTATCAACTCATCCACTCTTTGACCGAGAATTCCTAAGTGTTTCTTCAACTCCACTTTCTCGTCAAACCTGAAAAGAGGTAAAATGAAATCATTAGGAATATTTGTTGGGAAATGACTTAGAAAATGTTTTGATAAAATCCCAAAACTCCCCTGATGTCTTTATGTATCACTAAGACTTAGTAAAATAGCTCAAAGTGTTAAGAGGCTATGACAAAAACTCAGAATAAGAGTTTATTTGTGATGGGCTACTTATGCTAAAACTAGCCTGATGAATGTAGAACTAGCATGATGTATACAAGACTAGCCTGATGAAGATTTAGTAGATACACCCACTGACTGAAGAATGCACCACAGAAGACTAAGTCCAAATAGCCTGAAGAAGACTCCCCTGAAGACAAGTATCCTGATGCATTGAATGTTTTCAGCATTTAAGAAGGAGGCAGCCAACACATAAATGAAGTGTTAAAAGCAACAAAGGGAATGTTCCAAGTCACCTGATGAAAAGACAGAGGACTTAAATGCAACCGTTAGAACTGGACTGAGGAACAATTAAGTCAGACCAATGAGAAGCTGCCACCTATGTACGAACCTGACATAAAAACTGACCTATCAGTCCCAGAATCAGAAGCAACCAGCAACCTAGGATGGCACTTTTTCCAAAGGTGGCTGCATTAACTATAAGTAGGCATTTAATGAGCTTTCAACCATTAATGCTTGGAGAGGCTAACCATCCAAAATCTGGAGAAGATTTTTGGGACGTTGGACTACAACTTATTCACTTATTTGACCATCCAAAATCTGAAGAAAATCAGGAAGAACGTTGGGACACCAAAATAGCTTGAATTTGAAACTATCTCTCCAACGGATAGTATTTCAAATTTAAGTCTATAAATACAAGAGTTGAATAAGAAACTAAACACGGGAAACTACCAAGCTCAACTGAAAAAAACTGATAAGCTCAAGCACTCGAAAATCACTCTAGTTTCCTAAGTGCTTACATTCATTAGAATTCAATCTTGTATTTAGGCTTACATTGTAATATCTCAGAAGCCTACTGAGATAACCCTATCTAGATACTGATCTTCACTGTAAAGGGTTATCTCAACCACAGTTGAAAAAACTCAAATCCTTAAACCAAGTAAGGTTCAAGGTTGTGAGTGGAAGAAAGTAAGTTGAGAAATGTCTCAGTCTGAAATCTGAGAGGACTAGGACTCAGTGAAAATCCTAGAGATCAAGAGGAGTTATTCTCTATCAGTGCACCTTGGCACTCTAAAACAAGGAATTCCCGTGGTTAAGGAATTCTCCTGTTAAATCAGGAAAAGTGGATGTAGGAGAGTTGAACTCCGAACCACTATAAATCCCTATGTCTCTTGTACTTTTGTGTGAGTTAATTACTTCAAGTGTTTTCATTATTAATCCGCTGCACAACTCAATTTGATCAAATACTCAGGCTACTTGTCGGGTGACCTTCAAGTCCATTGATCTTTTCTGACGTAGCCTGTACTTTTAAGAAAGTCCACTGACTAATTGATCTTCAAAAATTGGACTTACAGGTGTATTCCCCCCCATACACCTGCCTTTACTTATTTGGGACCAACAAGTGGTATCAGAGCAGGGGTTCTAAGAACCACTGCCTTGATTTATCATTAGTGGTCACTTGAACTGATCTAACTAACTCTTCTTGAAGATACTCTTTTGAAATGTCTACTCAAGCAGAAGGGTCAACAAACACAGGGAACACAACCACACCAGCAGTCAACACCAATGTTGTAGGGAGCTCAAACTCCAACATGGGAACCAATCCCCTCAACCACCTATCACATCATAAGCTGCCCCAGTTCACAGTAGAAGGCTATGACTTCTGGAAAATCAGAATGAGGGCTCACCTAGCCTGTGTGCATAATGAGATGCTGAGGGTGATTACTAATGGTCCCTTTGTCTTTATGACTGCTAATCCTAGGATCACACAAGCACAAATTAATGATCCTAGAGAGGAGTGGCCTAAGGATGAAGATGACTTCACTGCTGATGAAAGAAAAAGACATAATCTCAACTTTGTGGCCATGAATATACTGCATACAACCATCCCTGACTCTGTCATGGGAAGGGTTGTTCACTGTACAACTGCAAAGGAGATATGGACACCTTGGCTCTCTTATGTGAAGCACTGACAAGATAAAAGAAAATAAATTGTCAGTTGCTGTCCAAAAATATGAACAATTCTCAATGGAACCAAATGAGACCATTGATCAGCTTGATGGCAGATTCACTGACATCATGAATGAAATAAACTCCCTTGGAAAGGTTTACACTAAGAGGGAGGTTGCTCTCAAAATTCTCAGGGGACTCTCACCTAGGTGGGATGTTTACTCTGTAATGATGCAGAACACCAAGGATCTATCTAACATGTCAATGCAGCAAGTATTCTCAGAACTTAAGGACTATGAGTTTGATCTCAATAGGAAAAGAGCTACAGAAGAGCCTTCCTCATCAGAGAAAGGAGTGGCCTTCAAGGCAAACAGTTCTGAAGTTGAACTAGCCAAGATCAAGAAGGCCAGCAAGCCCTGCAAATCTCAAAGCAAGGCTGAAATAAAAGAAGAAATGAGTCTACTAGCCAGAAAATTTGAAAAGCTGAATTCAAGATTTGGCAAATACAAGAGATACTACCAGGATAGCAAGGAAAGGAAGTCCAGGTTCACTCCAAGGAATGAAAAGGAACCTGAAAAGGAATACAAGAGAAATAATAATGGTGAGGAATCCACCTCAAAATCTGAATCCAGAAGGAAAGACAAAGAAGAAGGTGAAGAAGATGAGAAGAGGTGCTTCCAGTGCAATAAGACAGGGCTCTTCCAGTATGACTGTCCCCAGCTGAGTTCCAAGGAAAGGAAGGAGAGGCAAGCCAAGAGAGACAATCGACTGGAAAGAAAGGTAATGGCGGCAGAAGATGAGGAGGCTACAAGCTCATCTGAGGAAATGTTCACTGATAGCAGTGATGATGATTTATGCCTCAAGGCCAATGATGAACCTGAAGTACAATCCCATCCTTGTCAATATATAGCACACTCACCTGAGCCTAGCTCAGAGTCAGCAGGGGAACTCAACCTTCAGTTCTCATTAGAACAATTGATGGTTGACTTCTCCAGGCTGCAAGAGGCATACCTCACTCTTGAGGAAGAAAACAAGATGTTAGCAAATAAAAACACCAAGCTAGCTGAATCTGAAATAGAGGCAGACCTTGCCTCAGCCTCCCAAATCATTACCCTGACCAATGAAGTGGAAACACTCAAAGGTCAGGTCAGTGCAAAGGATGAGCTGATCAGGGGACTGACCAGTGATCAGATCAGGCTAGCTAATGAAAACCATGAACTAGCTATCCAAATCAAAACCCTCATTAGCAATGTAAACTTGCTGAAAGAGTCTGAGGATCATCTGCTGAGAAAGCTGGAATCTCTCAATAAACCCTCTCTTGCTATAGAGAAAATCCTAAGTTTACAAAATAGTTCTGACAGCAGACATGGGATAGGATTCTTCCCATGCACATCCTCAGAAGGCCCTCTCAACACTGCATCCACCAGAAACAATGAGAGAGTGTTTGTAAGGTACTCTAAGAATCCCAAAAGGATCCTTGATAAGGGCAAAAGGTCTGTTGAACCCACTGAAGAGGTGATAATGCCAAGTAGGTCCACTGAAAAGACTAGAACAGCTTATACACCTCTCAGAACTAAACCCAAAAAGAACCAATCTTCCAGAAACAAATACGGTAATGTTCAGTACACTTATCCTCAACCTAAATCTTCCCTCAGGAAACAATCTAGGCAGAGGACATACTGGCCTGAACCATCTGTCAGGGGACTTGACAGAAGGGTTCATTTCAGGGAACCACTCTTATATATGCCCTATGAGAGGAAGTATATCCCCCCTTATCAACAGCACACAGTCCAGCTGCGCCAAAGTCCTTTAGGAACAGGAGGTACAACAAGCCACCTGTCCCAAAAAGAACTAACACTTATAGGCAGTCATCTCCCAGGGCAGTTGGGGAGTCTACTGTCTATGTAGATGTTTATGGGAGAAAAATCAGCCAGTCCAAGGCAACAAAGACTGTTAGGCAGTGTTGGTCCCGAAACGAGTATAATCAGTGTATGGGGGGAATACACTGATATCAGATTTTTCTGAAAGACTCAGAAAAATGCTCTTACACTCTCAGTCAGGATTTCCTGAATTACTCAGTATGCTGAAGGTCCACAGGGAGAGCAGGGACAGTTCAGTAGAGATAACAAACCTACTGACTGCTTGGAAGCGAGTCAGTTGGACTACTATCTCAGTGAGCTAGAGTACGTGTGGAAAGTGAGCCCTTAGATTCTACTCGTTTTAGTTTCAGAAAGCATTTTCTCTGAATTGCTTAGTAAACTGGTGGTTAGGGCTGAGTGCACCGTATTAAGATTCAGGATGATTGATTCAGTCCTGAGGATAAAACAATGCAGAATGTTCAGTTTATTATGATGACAGTTATGATCCTGAACAAGTATGTAAATCAGCACACAGGGGACTTTTTAACATGGTTCGGAGATAACCAACTCCTACGTCCACGGCCTGATTTAACAGGAAGCTATCCTCAAAACCCTGACGATAGGTGCTTGGTTTTACGTGCCAAGGGACACGAGTAGCCAACTTCCTCTCTTAGGAACTGACCCCTGGGCATTTTACAAGTCCTAGTCCTTCTAACCAACCAATCTCACACCCTGAGTGGTTTGATATTCTGGTTTCCAACTGAGATAGCTCTAGCAATACAAAACAATGCTAAATATTAGAGCTATCGATCTAAGCAAATACAGAGTGAATCCTACTACAACACTAGGGAAATTTAGTTGCAGAGTGTTGCTTATAGTATGCTTTGAGAGCTTGGATTCTTGAGAGTTTTCTCTTGGAAATTTCCCGTTGACCTTGAATGGGTGCAAGGTTCTCCATATTTATAGGCAAGATTCAAAATAGATCCGTTGGAGGAGATCAAATCAAATCTTTCCTATTTTGGGGTGGTTGCAGGCTAGAAATACTGTTTGACCTAACTGCCATGCTTATTCTGGCAAGTCTGTCCCATCGCCTGCAACTTTCAGACGCATTAAATGCCGCATTAAATGCTGCGCAGACTCCGTACATACGTGTCGAAAGATCATTGGCTCTCCGTTCTAACGGCTAGTTGACTTTCAGACATTTGTCCTTCCTTGTACATTCAATACTCTGAGTCTCTTGTTAATAACTCTGTCTGAATGTTTGTCTTCATTGGAGTCTTACTGACATTCTCTTTGTCTCTTGTCCCATAGCATAAATAACCTTTTTGCCTTGGACTTACATGGTTCAGGTGATCTGAACTACTGCCCGAGTCAGGTCTTATGTGTATTCAGCACATCCTGATAGATTATTCAGCCCAGTATGTGTAACATTTTTGCTTTGGACTTACATGGTTCAGATAAACAGAACCAAGGCCTAAGTCAGGTCTTAAGTGCATTCAGCACAGCCTGATAGATTACATTTACTCTTCATTGACTAAAATATGTCCTGAGTATGCTTAGTGTACTCAGTAGAAACATCAGCCAATGGTACTTCAGGATTGACTTCAGGAAGGATCATCAGGCTTCGATCTTCAGCTTCAGACCCAGGCAATCTTCAGCAAGACTGACTGACTCCTTCAGGATGGATTATACTTCAGACTTCAGTAAATTGGGTCGACTCCAATATTCTGCAGTCTTCAGCAAGTTCCTCATGTACTGAATTTCTAACCTAACTATCCTGAACTATTTTATCCTGAACATCTGTACTTAGGCAGATTCATCAGGGGTTTTGGGATCTAATCAAAATACTCAGATTGTCCCAACAATATCCCCCTTTTTTATGATGCCAAAACCCTTAAGCAAATTCCTATTCATCTATACAATCAACTGACTTAGTCAGTGAGAACAACTCAGTACCACCTGATAAACTAGGTACTTAGTCCGTAAGATGAAAACAAGGAATGGGTTAGTACAGTTCTTGATAAGGATTCAGAAAAGTAAATTCAGGAGTCAACAAGAAGTTGTACTCAGGAAAAATAAATAACTTCATTGATTGATATGAGAATTACAAGTATCCTGAAGCTATTACAAATCCTGAATCAACTAGCTCCTGATCTAGTCTTCATCCTTATTCCAAGCAGCTAGAGGAATCTCATACATCTCCAAGACTCGGTTCAGGACCTCCTTCATCCTGTTTCGATCACCAACAGCCCCGGCAGCGCGTCCTACTCTGACGATTCCTTCTGATATCGCTTTCCGGTCCAGTTGTTTGGAGTTCCTGAAGAGTGGAGGAGGGTACTTGATGAATTCCGGAGGAGCGATCTCTACACCTTCAGTGTCAGCATGTCTGATGATTTCAGCCCAGAGATCAGGGTGCTCTTGTGCCATCCAGTGATGGAGTATGACGTCTTTTTCTTCAGATAGATCGTCCCATAACCCCACCACGTAGAATAGGTAGGCCCACCTATTTCGGATTGGAATCCATACCTCCAACATCTCTATAGGAATGAAGTCTTCCACAAACTGAAGTGGATGAGGGGGTTGGGACAATCTGAGTATTTTGATTAGATCCCAAAACCCCTGATGAATTTGCCTTAGTATAGTGTTCAGGATAAAATAGTTCAGGATAGTTAGGTTAGAGATTCAGTACAGAAGGACCGTGCTGAAGACTGAAGAATATTGGAGTCGACCCAATTTACTGAAGTCTGAAGCGTAAACCATTCTGAAGAAGTCAGTCAGTCTCGCTGAAGATTGTCTGGTCTGAAGCTGAAGATCGAAGCCTGCTGATCCATCCTGAAGTCAATCCTGAAGTACCATTGTCTGATGTTTCTACTGAATACACTAAGCATGTTCAGGACAGAACTCAGTCAGTGAAGAGTAAGTATTACCTATCAGGCTGTGCTGAATGCACATAGGACCTGACTTAGGCCTTGGTTCAGTTTACCTGAATCCTGTAAGTCCGAAGCAAAAAGGTAACACATACTGAGCTGAATGACCTTTCAGGCTGTGCTGAATGCACATAGGACCTGACTTAGGCCTTGGTTCAGTTCACCTGAATCATGTCAGTCCAAAGCAAAAGGTTATTTATGCTATGGGACAAGAGACAAAAAGAATGTCAGTAAGACTCCATTAAGGCACACGTTCAGACTGAGTTATTACAAGAGACTCAGAGCATTGAATGTACGAGGAAGGATAAATGTCTGAAGGTCAACTAGCCGTTATAGCGGAGAGCCAATGATCTTTTGACACATAAGCACGGAGTCTGCGCAGCATTTAATGCGGCATTTAATGCGTCTCAAAAGGTTGCAGGTGATGTGACAACTTGCCAGAATAAGCATGGCGGGTAGGTCGAACAGTATTTCTAGCCTGCAATCTACCTAAAATAGGAAAGATTTGATTTGATCTCCTCCAACGGATCTATTTTGAATCTTGCCTATAAATATGGAGAACCTTGCACCCATTCAAGGTTAACGGGAAATTTCCAAGAGAACTCTCAAGAATCCAAGAACACAAAGCATATCATAAACAACACTCTGCAATTAAATTTCCCTAGTGTTGTAGTAGGATTCACTCTGTATTTGCTTAGATCGATAGCTCTATTATTTAGCACTGATTTGTATTGCTAGAGCTATCTTAGTTGGAAACCAGAATACCAAACCTCTCAAAGTGTGAGATAGGTTGGTTAGAAGGACTGGGACTTGTAAAACACCCAGGGGTCAGTTCCTAAGAGAGGAAGTTGGCTACTCGTGTCCCTTGGCACGTAAAACCCAAGTACCTATCCTCAGGGTTTTGAGGATAGCTTCCTGTTAAATCAGGTCGTGGACGTAGGAGTTGGTTATCTCCGAACCACGTTAAAAAGTCCCCTGTGTGCTGATTTACTATTTTGTTCAGGATCATAAATGTCATCATATTAAACTTAACATACTGCATTAGTTTTAACTTCAGGACTGAATCAATCATCCTGAATCTGAATACTTTGCACTCAGCCTTAATCACCAATTTACTAAGCAACTCAGAGAAAGCATTTTCAGAAACTAAAACGAGTAGAATCTAAGGGCTCACTTTCCGCACGTACTCTGACTCACTGAGATAGTAGTCCAACTGACTCGCTTCCGAGCAGTCAGTAGGTTTGTTATCTCTACTGAGCCTCCGAGCACTTAACTCACACTCAGCTTATCTGACTCGGTACTGAACCGTCCCTGCTGCCCCTGTGGACATTCAGCATACTGAGTACTTCAGAGAATTCTGACTGAGTGCGTTAGAGCATTTTTCTGAGTCTTTCAGAAAAATCTGACATCAGTGTATTCCCCCCCATACACTGATTTAACTCGTTTCGGGACCAACAGATGGCCTTGATCTGGACTGACCACCATTTTCCTCTGAGTCTTCATCCGAGATCCAGAAGTCACAGATTTCTTCTTCTGAACCTGCGAAGTCAGATACTCATTGGACTCTTTCAAGCGTTGGATCTGACTGAGGAGCGAAATCTCCTTCATCTTCGCTATCTTTTCTGCTTCAGTCATCACATTTTTCTTCTGAGTGGTCAACCCAGGTTGCATTTGTTCCTCCATCTCCTTATACAAAGGTTCCAAAGCAGGATCTTCAGAGGGCCTTAATCTCTTTGGATCTGAACCTTCAGCAGCTTCGATGGCAGCTGCGGGTCTAGTCCTCTTCCTTTCAGCAACTTTCAGTTCAGGGGGGAAGATTTTATTCTTAGCTTTACCAGTGGTAGCAATTTGCTTCTTCCCTTCTTCCCCCTTTTTGGCATCATCGTCATTGATTCGCTTTACAACCTCATTTACTGACTCCGCCAATAATGCGAACTGACTGTCCATCTCAGTCTGCTTAGCCTGAATATGCCCAATCTGCCCGGCCATCCCTCTCAGGCCAACACTTAGCTTGTCGACGGCTGAATTATGCTCAGCTTTTAGCCGTCCTTCAAAGCTCATCATCCGATTGTTCAGGGCATAATCAATTTCCCTTTTCTCTTGTTCAGACATCTCATTCAGCAACTCCTCCTTCAGTTCAGCTCGAAGCTTAGCCAGCTTTTCATCAACCAGTTGATCAACTTTCTCAGACAATTGTTGATCAAGAAAAGTAGCAAGCTTATTCTCCTGCTGAGTTTGCACATCAGAGACCATCTGATTGCAGTTTTGAATGGCCCCCTTGGCTTGCTCAGAGATAACAGTGAGGTCTACTGTGAGTCCAGTCCGAACTTCATCGAGAAGGTCTATTGCGGCATGCATATCAGTGGCCATTTCATTCAGGTCTTTGTCCAGCCTTTTCATTTTCTTATTCAGAGTTTCAGAATTTGAATCAACCCTACTTGCCTTTCACTCAACGAGATTTAACCTTCTGTGACAATTGGCAAGCGCTCGTGAGGAATTCTCAGTAAACATAGCTGCTGGGGTGATCCAGTTTCCTCTTACTCGGATAAGACCTGTCCGACCCTCTCCTGAAGCCTCCACAGTCCAGGGTCTAAGGGGTGCATCATCGGCCGGTGCACTGACTCCTTCAGTGCCACCTTGCTGAATGTCTTCAGCAATCACAATCTCTTCCTTCTCATTTTCCTTCTCCTCCTAAACTCTTTCAGGCTCTGGCTCGGGGTAGATGCGTCTAACAGTTCTGATGAAGTCTACCATCTTGATCAGGTGATGTAAAGAATTCACGTTGAAGTGATCAAAGAGAGCAGCTTCAGTTTCAGCCATTTTCTCCCATCCTCTCAACTCCCCGAGCTGACTCAATTCAGGCCAAGTAGTATTCCTGATCATGGCGTAAGTGCGAAGTTGCACAACTGCCTACTTCTGAGCGTCTGAGAGGTCAGGAAACCTCCTCTCCACCATATCCACAGCAGTTCCCCTTGCCACAATCTCGAAATCAGGCAATGTGTTCTCATCAGGCGCTGAGAATGGCCATGGGGTTACAGCCTGAACTGGTTCAGCAGCTTCCTGCTCAACTCCTCCTTCCTGAGCAGGTTCGTCCTGATCCTTCTCCAAACTCTGATAGGTTGAGGCGATGTTGAGAATCAGTTGATCAGGATCAGGGGATGCAACGTCCGGAATAGAAGTAATGGGAGCAATGTCAAGAGCGGCCTGATCCGATTCCTTCTCCGGAGTTACATACTGAACAGCTTCTTCAGCAACTCTCTCTTCCAAGAGCTTCTTCTCTCGCTCTGCTGACCTTGAATAAAGAAATTTCAGTTTCTGTTGCTTGGGTCTAGAAGGCTGGGGTTTGTCCTCCGCTGGTTTCTGAATAGAAATCTCTGAAGATTTGCTCGCCTGAGCCTTGACTCCTCCAGTCGTGCCCGCCTGAGCCTTCTTCTTCAGAGTTTTCAGTCTTCTCTTTGCTCCAGCATCACCGGAGTAAGCGCTGAAGAGATCAATCTTTGCTGGAATCTCGAGCGACTGGGCCTGATCAACGTCCCCGAGATCTAGGGTTTCCAAAATCAGTAAGATCTTGGTGCCAAAGTGCATTTTGGCCTCGAACGTCGCCTGACCCTCCGGCGAATACTTGATTTTGCTGGTCTCAGCTACCAATAATTGGAGGAAGTAATCCTCCCAGTGAAAATTGTGCACTGATGCGTCAGAGATTGCCATCATCGTATAAAGCTTCGGTCTGGAGATCTGCTCCAATCCTCCGGCAATCCCCATCACTCCCTGACTTGTCAGGTCGAAGAAATGACGATTCTCAGTCCTCAGGACTGATTTGTTGAGACCTAACCTCAGGACGACATATTCATCGCATAGAGACTGGAGAAAATCCTTCTCGTTCCCAAACCCGTAATCAACCGGGCTTCGTCCAGAGCGGGGAAGATTAGAAACCTCCTTAATCTTCTCCCTGATGTTGAGAGTGACCCACCTCCTGGTCAGTTCCTCTTCTCCATCCTTCCCCTTCACACAGGAAGACAGTGGAATGCAAGTCTCCCACTCCTGGGAAACCTTGTTCTGCGCAATCTTGAGGTAGAAAGCAGCAACAAGTCTGGGATGGAGTCTCTGGGGTCTTGCTGTGATAAACTGCAGAAGACCTGCATTTTCATATAATTCTTGCACAGGCAAGATATCGGGGTGGTTAGAAGAAAAATCCCCAAAGGGCTCGTAGTGGATCTCATTCCTGAGATAGAAGACATTCCCAAAGAATGAGTCCACCGAAGGAGACGCCATGGATTAAGTTGGAGATTTTGAAGAAAATCGGGTTTCAGAGAAAATATATTAGGAAAAGATTTGGGTGCACAAAGGTTGCAATGACGAGCACTTCCCTTATTTATACTAAAATTCAGTTTTAATCGGATGGCTCAGAAAATAATGACCTATGAGATTCAATGGTCAAGATTAAAAAGTGAAATGCATGGAGCCTTTTCGGTTTTCAAAAGTAATTGGTCAAACTTTATCGAAAACCGTTCCCACCCACAGTGCATTAAATGCACATTAGAGCATGTCCGTATTTAATTCAAATAAATTATATTAAATAATAACCGAATATTAAATGAATGGTTGGGATTAAATGACAAATTAAATTGATTTGACAATACAGCAAACAGTATCAAGGATGATGCACGCAAGGTCTGATGACTAGACAAAAATCAGGAAACATACCAGTCAGTCATATTTGTATTCTGACTGATACCACAAGTGACCTATCAGGATGACAAGCCCTGAGTTCAGTGTCCTGAATCTTAGTCAGTCTATACTGATCATCCTTTTCATACTGAATGTTCCCCCTACAACCATTCACAATCTCTCTGAGATTTCTTCATCCTGAGTCCATATTAGTCATTCCCCCTGACCTTGAGCATTCTGATCAGAGATTCAGATTGAATCTCCTAAGCCTGGGTCAAGGAGTCCTAATTCTACTGATAGCTCAACAAATCTGGTTTCAGGCAAAGCCTTAGTCAGTATGTCAGCTCTCTGCTTATCAGTAGGGACGCTCTCCATCCTGATGTCCTTCTTTTCAACATGATCTCTGATAAAGTGATGCCTGATGTCTACATGCTTACATCTTGTGTGTAAGACTGGGTTTTGAGATATGGCAATGGCACTATTATTATCACAATAAATTGGGACTTCAAAGGCCTCAACTTAGTAGTCTCTCAGTTGCTGTTTTAGCCAAAGGATCTGAGAACAACAACTGTCTGCCGCCATATACTCAGCCTCAGTAGTAGACGTAGCAACACTGGTTTGCTTCTTAGAAACCCAAGAGATCAGCTTACTCCCTAGAAACTGACATGTGCCTGTAGTTGATTTCCTATCAAGCCTACAGCCTCCATAATCTGCATCTGAATAGCCAGTCAGTTCTAGATTGTCATCAGAGGGATACCAAAGTCCTAGATTTACTGTAGCCCTCAGGTATTTCAGTATCTTTTTGGCACTCTCTATATGACTTTTCTTTGGATCAGACTGATACCTTGCAGAAACTCCAACTGCATAAGTGATGTCAGGACGACTAACAGTCAGATACAATAAGGATCCTATCAGTGCCCTATATTCAGTCTGCTTTACTGAGACTCCTTCTTTGTCAGGATCCAGCTTCTCATTTGATTTCATGGGAATACGTGAGACTTTGCTGGACTGAACTCTGAATTTCTGAATCAAGTCCCTCGCATACTTGGACTGATTTATGAAGATTCCGGAGTCAGTTTGCCTGACTTGGAGACCCAGAAAGAAATTCATTTCTCCCATCATTGACATCTCAAATTTCCCAGTCATCAGCTTGGAGAATTTCTCACAAAGCTTCAGATTAGGAGATCCAAAAATTATGTCATCCACATAAATCTGAACCAAGAGAATGTCCTCCCCTTCGGATATCCGGAAGAGGGTCCTGTCCACTGTTCCTTTTACAAACCCGTGGTCTATCAGGAATGGGGATAATGTATCATACCAAGCTCTCGGAGCTTGCTTCAGGCCATAAAGAGCTTTCTTCAGGTGATATACCTTATTTCCAATTTCGAAACCTGGAGGTTGTTCCACACAGACCTCCTCGCTTAGTACACCATTCAGAAAAGCACTCTTTACATCCATCTAATACAGTTTGAATTTCTTAAATGTTGCATATGCCAGAAACAACCTGATTGCTTTCAACCTTGCGACCGGAGCAAAGGTCTCATCATAGTCGATTCCTTCGGCCTGAGAGTAACCCTTTGCTACCAATCTGGCCTTATTCCTGACCACAATATTCTTCTCATCCCTCTTGTTCTTAAAGACCCACTTGGTGCCAATGACATGTTGACGCCTAGGTCTCTCAACTAACTCCCAAACCTGATTCCGCTCATACTGATTGAGCTCATCCTGCATGGCTAGGATCCAGTTGGGATCAGCAAGAGCTACTTCTATGCTCTTAGGTTCCTGATCACTCAGGAAGCAGCAAAACATAGCGCTCTCACCAAAGGACAACCTAGTCCTGACCCCCTCATTGATATCACAAATGATATCAGCCAATGAGTGATCATCTAGCCACCGCCTCCTGCTGACGGGTGCACTGGGAGCTGCTGACGTTCCCTCGCCTGATCCTGAAACATTAGTCTCGACAATAACAGGCAGAGAATAGGAACGAGCAAGAACAGGGGATACTGAGTCATTTCCTGAGGGTTGGCCAATATCAGAGACATTGTTTCCCCCTACAGTGTTGGACTCAGTAACTGTCTCAGGTACAGAAGTATCATCACCGACAGTATGTACCTCAGGTTGAGTCTATGCCTCCGCCTGAGACTCAACATTCTCTGAGGCTGGGGCTAGCTGAGGGTTGGCCTGAGGTCCATCCTGATCATCATCATCATCATCCCATCCTTTGGGAGCACTGACAAGCTTGATCTTGAATTCAGGATTTTTCAGACTCAGTCTTGTTATCCTCTTGATAACCCCCTCAGTGTCAGGATTCGGAACTTGTTTCCTATGCACTGATGCAGTCTCATCAAACACAACATGAGGTGTTTCCTCCACACAAAGGGTCCAACAGTTATACACCCTGAAGGCTTTACTGACTGAGGAGTATCCTAAGAAGACTCCCTCATCAGATTTGCTATCAAAGGCTTTCAGCTGGTCTTTCCCATTGTTCAAGATGAAACACTTACACCCAAAGATTTGGAAATAAGAGATGCGAGGCTTCCTCTTGTTCCAAGTTTCATAAGGTGTCTAAGCATGTTGTTTGTTCAGCATAGATCGGTTATGAGTGTAGCAAGCAGTGTTGATTGCTTCAGCCCAGTACTTCTTGGGCAATCCTGACTCAGCCAACATGGTCCTGGCAGCTTCCTTCAGGGTCCGATTTCTTCTTTCAGCTACCCCATTCTGCTGAGGGGTCCTGGCTGTAGAAGTCTCATGAGCTATACCATGATTAGTACAAAAGTCAGTTATAATAGAGTTTATAAACTCAGTTCCTCGATCTGATCGGATCTTGACTATGCTCTGACCCTGTTCAATGCTCAATTGCTTGAGTAACTCTGGAAGCTTGACCTGAGTCTCCTTTTTGTTCAGCAAGAAAATAACCCATGTATACCTGGAATAATCATCAACAACAACAGGGGTATATTTCCTACCATTTTTGCTGACAGGAGTAACTGGACCAAAGAGATCCATGTGCATAAGTTGAAGCACTCTGTCAGTTGAGAAGACTTCTTTCACTTTGAATGAAGCTTTGGTTTGCTTGCCTTCCTGACATGCTCCGCACACGTGGTCTTTGCTAAAAACTTCATTGGGTAGACCATCTACAAGTGAGAGTCTAGAAATTTTGTTAATAATCTTGAAGTTTAACTGACTCAGGCGTTTATGCTAAAGTCAACTGAGCTCAAAGGAGTTCTTAGCAACCAAACAAGTTTCAGGAGGACTGCTCTTGAAATCAGCAAAATATACATTGCCCCTCCCGATACCTGTAATCAGGAGCCCTATATTGATTCATGGGGGTGGGCCTCCTGTTCCTCCTTGGCCTGGGTGCATTGGGCTGAGTTTGATCCTGAGAAGGAGCGCCTCGGGCCTAACCTCTTGGCACTTGAGGTCTGGCCTGAGTGTTACCGGAGTCAGGTCTCCGTTGCCTTTCAGAGACCACCTGGTTTGTCCTTCTCCTTTGAGGATTAGGACGCTCCTGATGGGCTCTGTGCCCTGTCTGAGGAGTCTGGACCTTAGTAGTCCTCGGCTTTGCCTGAGGCCTCCTCTGTTCTGAGTTCCTTCTGCTCTGAGCATTTCTAGGCTGGGCCTGAGAAGTGCTAGGAGCAGAGTTCTTCCCAGATTGAGGAGTTCCCTTGATCTGTCTTCCTTAACTCAGGATTAGGAGCCTTGGCCTTTCCCTTAGGTTTTGGCCTTGGTTCCTCAGTCCTTTGCCTAACAGGTTCAGCAGGCATTTTCTCCTTCCCTTTGCCTTTGTCCTGACGAGCAACACTTAAGCTCTTGTCATCAGTTAGGGCAGGGACAAACTTCTTCTGAGAGTTGCTCCCTGAAGCACCTATCTTTTTCTTGCCCTTTGGGTCTTTTGAGGCATCATAGCCTAACCCAGCTTTAGCACCATCAGTCAGCTGAGAGAAACTTGTTAACTCATCAACCACTTGGGTGGATGTGTATAACTTCTTCAGCTTAACCTCAAGATGCCCATTTGTTTCTTTCAGGGCCTCAATTTCAGTGGTGTACTGAAGCAACAACTCTTCAAGAGCTTTCTCTTTTGAGATCAGCTCAAGATCCCAAGTAGTTTGCTCAGCACAAAGGCGAGCTTGCCACTCAGTTTCGAACATCACTCTAAGAGCAATTTGCTCAATCATCAGTTGTTCCTGAGCAAGGAACAGATCAGTATCACGAGTCTCAATCAGCGAGCTGATTACACCTTTCAGTCTTTCTACCTCCAGTGGAACCTCCAGTGGAGCTTCATCATGCTTGTTCCGAGCATGAAGCAGCTCTTCCTGAAGATGTACTAATCTGAGGGCTTCCTCAGTATCTCTTACTCTGAGAGACTCAGTTAGCCGATCGTTCTCTCCACTCAGTTGCGCATTCACATCCACTGTGTGAGTATGAGTCTCCTGCAGCCTTGAGAAGTCAACCATCAATTGCTCTAAGGCGAGCTGAAGGTCGAGTTCTCCTGCTGAATCTGAGCTAAGCTCAGGTGTGTGATCAGGAGAAGAGGCAGAAGAACATACCTCATCATCTGCCATCAGGCAAAGGTCATCATACTCCTCATCAGAGAAGAGTTCAGGGGACCGGCGTCCTGGGCCATCTGAATCTGAGGAGTCCTCAGCAAGCAATGCTCTCCGGTCTGATGCCCTGAGCTCTCTCTTGGCTCTCCGATCCTCTCGCTCACGAGCACTGAGCTCCGGACAATCATACTGATAATGTCTGGTCTTCTTGCAGTGGTAGCACTGATCTACATCAGAAGCAAACTTTTTGTCAGTGTACCTTTTATCTGATGACTCCCTCCTGCTCCCTGATGATCGTTCAGGTTGGAAGCTGGATCTTCTGGGCTCATCATCTCTCCTCTTCTTATCTCTTCGTCGCTCAGGCTCGTTACGATCCCTCCTGGAATCTGAACCCCTCCTTTCTTCTCTTCGGGAACTCAATCTCCTAGGGCTGGAGTACCTGCGATCACGGCTGTCAGTATAAAATTTCTTATACCTTCCGAATCGAGAGTTCAGTTTCTCGAAACGCCGAGCCATCAGGCTGTACTCCAAGGCCAGCTCATCCTTGTTCATGTCCTTCAGAGACTTAGAGCCAGATCCAGCCTCAGGCTCAGGAGTAGCTTTGAGAGCCACGCTCTTTTCCTTTTCAGGAGTCTTCTCCTCACTAACTTCCTCACTGACAACACCCATCTTCTTCCTCTTATCGAGGTCGAATTCCAGAGCCTTTAACTCTGAGAATAGGTGAGAGTGAGTAATGTTGGTAAGATCCTGAGTGTTCTTCAGTAAGATCACTCCTGTGTCCCATCTTTCAGGGAGATAGTTCAGGATTTTAGAAGACACCTCCCTCTTGGGAAACTCCTTCCAAAGGGTTGCTAGCTCGTTCATCATCTTAATGAACTGAGCTTCCATCTGATTGATGGATTCTCCTTCTAACATCCGGAAGGCCTCAAACTTCCTGATAGTAAGATCTCTCTTGTTCTCCTTGATCTTTTCTGATCCCTCACTCATCTCCCTCAGAGCATCCCAGATCTCCTTTGCAGTCCTTAGATGCATGAGCCTGACCGAATTCTCGTAAGAAATGGTGTGGAGTATAATGTTTTTGGCAACATTATCCAGTCCGATTTGCTTAATTTGATCAGAATTAAGCGCGGACCTCTCCACTTCTTCATCTCCGGCGGCTGGAACAGGAACATTGCCAGCAACAGGCCAGGTCGTCTGAAGATTCCTCATAAACTTGATCGGACCCTGCTCAATCACCAGAGGCATCTGATCATGGATGGAATAGAGATGTGCGAGTACCCTGAATTTCCAATAGTCATAATTGTCAATAGAGAATTCAGGAAGATTGCCTTCGAGACATTTAGAACCGGATGCCATGATATGCAGTTCCAAAACGAGATCTATTCAGTAGACCACCAAAAGCTTCTCCTCAGAAACTGTTGGTAAACAAAGTCAGTGGTCTTTTGAACCACCGCTCTGATACCACTTGTTGGTCCCGAAACGAGTACAATCAGTGTATGGGGGGAATACACTGATATCAAATTTTTCTGAAAGACTCAGAAAAATAATCTTACACTCTCAGTCAGGATTTCCTGAATTACTCAGTATGCTGAAGGTCCACAGGGACAGCAGGGACAGTTCAGTAACGAGTCAGATAAGCTGAGTGTGAGTAAAGTGCTCGGAAGCTCAGTAGAGATAACAAACCTACTGACTGCTTGGAAGCGAGTCAGTTGGACTACTATCTCAGTGAGCTAGAGTACGTGCAGAAAGTGAGCCCTTAGATTCTACTCGTTTTAGTTTCTGAAAGCATTTTCTCTGAATTGCTTAGTAAAATGGTGGTTAGGGCTGAGTGCACCGTATTAAGATTCAGGATGATTGATTCAGTCCTGAGTATAAAATAATGCAGAATGTTCAGTTTATTATGATGACAGTTATGATCCTGAACAAGTATGTAAATCAGCACACATGGGACTTTTTAACGTGGTTCGGGGATAACCAACTCCTACGTCCACGGCCTGATTTAACAGGAAGCTATCCTCAAAACCCTGAGGATAGGTGCTTGGTTTTACGTGCCAAGGGACACGAGTAGCCAACTT
>JAPKLY010003038.1:7214-20823 GCA_026898435.1 Prunella vulgaris | reverse complement strand
TACAAGTCATTAATAAGAGAACTAATTCAACAAGATCACTAATTCATACATAGGATTAAAAAGAACTAAATTCACTATAGTATTCATACAATCATGCAACAAAAGATTAGCCCATGGCTAATTGGAAATGAAAATCAACAATTAACATTCTAAACAACATGAATAGTAACTATAACAAGAGAATTAACGGAAATCTTACCATAAGTGGATGAATTGAAATACAAGCTACAAACCTCCAATTTTATAAGTCTTGATCCAAAGCTCAAAATAAAAAAATGAACCGCAGGAATAAAGCTCTAATCACTACGAGTATGTAGGAACAAACGGATCTAAAATCCGACGGACGGATCAAAAGTTATGGAAGAAAGAAGATTGAATCTAACTAAGAACCCACTAAGTAACTACCTAATTCTCTCTCTAAACTAATCTAAGAACTTGGAATAATGATTATCCCCTCCTTTGGAAATCTGATCCTTGAAGTATTTATAGTGCCCACAATGCTTGGTCCAAAATGCCCTTCATTAAACGCACGAAAAGACAAAACATCCCTCGAAATTAGGCATGTCCGGGGCATCACACGAGTGTACACAGTCGCCGCACGAGTCCATCTCGTGTCATCACTCGTATGACACAACCTCACACGAACCAGAGCCTCCTCGCACGAGTGTGAGCTTGTGGTCGCACGAGTCTGGGCTTGTGGTCGCTCGAGCCAGGCTTGGTCGATCCTCGACTTCTTGTTTTCTTCATATCTTGAGTTCTAGAGCTCCGATTGACTCGATTCTTCTTGCGTTACGACCCTCTCTTCGAACTCTTCGACATGGTATATCATCTGCCTCCATTGGATCAACTCACATTTTCTGAACTTTTACGAACTTGTTCGTCTTTTGCCGGTTTTTGCTCGTTTTCACTACAAAACACATTTTCTTGCCACAAAATGGTTAATAGCACAATTTATACCAAATTAGGGTCAAATATGAATATAAGCACATCAAAACCATAGAGAAATGGATGCAAAAAGATGCAATTATGACCCTAATCACTTGGTCGGCTGAGTGAGGTGAAAGGATGGGAAAAGCTGGCTGATGATGAAGCGGCTTTGTTTGATCACTTTGAGGTAAACTCTCTACACCATCTGATTAAAATTACCGATTTTGTCAAGACAGTCCGAAGGATTTATCCTGAGGCACAAACTGCTGAGTCCGAAAGAGAAGAAGATGGGAGGGAACTGGCTATAGTTCCCCATGGAGAGGCTCTGGGAGAGAGTCAGGTGGTTGCTCATGAAGTGGATCAACCTGAGAAGGAGGTGGAGAAGGAGAATGACACGACCACACTTAACACATACAAACATACGACAAATTTAAATAAAACTCGACCTGAAAACCGGCTATAATTTTTTTTTCAACATACACTATATCAAACTCAACAACCTGTTTACATTCAAAAAAGTAGTTTCAAACCACAAGAGCAAACTACTCCACCTCCCAAAATCATACATCAGAAACCATAATTTACAACATGATAAAATAAGGTTTACAACAAACACACTATACTACAATGGAAGCAAAATAAGCCACGGTCCTACCCGCAGGTCGTCATCTATGTACACTGCAACTCAAAAAGTCTGCAAGAGCGCCACAGCTACTCCAGTTTGATCATCAGATCACATATCATCAGGGTTACCTACAATGCATAAACTAAATGAGATTTATAAATCTCAGTAAGCAGAAATTATGCATGATGTGAAGTTTCACTCAAAAATCCTTCCCATGCACAATGCACTCTCATTTGAAAACATCAATTTATTTCTGAAATACTTATTAAGGGCCCCTGACACACTGTTATGCACCGGCACGAGCACAAAGCTCCAATAAATGTATATATAATCAAGTGACCACTATAAGTATGCCCAACATGAGGACCACCCTCCAGTGGCCATACAAGGGTCCCCCCCATCGCGCCCCTTATGACCACCAGGAAGTATCCCTCCCCGTCAAGACATACGGTGAGGATCCATCCCTCTAACGGCCTAGCGAGACCCATCACCAAACATGGCCTCCTGTCCGTTCAGAAGTCCCCTCTAATATAAACACACCATAAATATAGACGTTGGCCCACGCTAGGTAGCCTACGCTAGGTTTCCCTAGGTCGCTCCTTCCCAGGTCGCCCCTTCTGCCCTCGATGCATAATCAGTGGCCAATTACACCAAGTTTGAAATCTTTCACATGTTAATGCATGATGCTAGTGCAATTAATGTCACTTAACAAGATTCACAGGTTATTGAACTCACAGGTTCAGTCCACATCAACTATAGAGCTCACAGACTCCTTTTACGACACATGTAGAGCTCACAGACTCATTCCACATCATATACAAAGCTCATAGGCTCATTTCATATAACACAGAATATAAATCACATATTACAATCCACTTAAATCCACATATTATCGCTTAAACATAAATAATTCATAAAATAATATGTTTATGCATCGTAGTTGCAAATGAATTTCTACTTACCTCAAATCCGCAAAAATGCCAATAAATTAAATCTCAAAAGCACCATAGCACCTTCTCGTATCATATCTAACAATTAATTACAAATATTATTCAAATCTACTAAATAATTAATGCTACTCAAACTTTCATCTAATTAATAAAAACACTACTAAATCTTATGCATAAGAATTACCTGAATTAGGGTTTTATCGAAACAGGACTTTTTCTTTTTTCTTTCTTTCTTCTTCCGTCGCAACTGCTCGCTACTTCTCTCTGTTTTCTTTCTCGAGTAGGTGTACGTGTGAATGAGTTTTGGGGTTATCTATTGGGTGGATTCGTGTGAATATGGGTTTGTGCCTTTTAAGGCTTTGGAAAGTTAATCCCACCGCCTCAATTCCTTTAGTTCCTAGGTATGTTTTTTTATTTATTTTATTATTATTATTATTATGCTGACCAACATTACTAACTTAGTTATCAAGATTTGCCACTAACTATAACTATATATATATTATTATTAACTTACTATTTTCCGTCAACATACCTATATATAAATATATATAACCAAAATTATAATAATATATAATTTATTTACTACAATTAATTCTCAAATAATCTACACATAACTTACACTACTAATATCCAAATAATTTACACAACACATTTATATCATACAAAGGTCTCAAATAAATTAAACTAGGGTTTTCTCATTAATAAAAAAATAAAGACATATACCAATTCGATAAATAATTTAACATTCGAAAATAAAATAATTAACATAACGTCACAATCAACATGTGATTAATACAAAATGTACTCAAATAGTAAATATTATGATAATAAATTAAAGTTCACATCCTTCAATATTATTGTCTCAATAATTGATCTAATAAATAAACATATTTGCATAAATAACATAAAGGAACTAGTGTAGCGATTTCATTTTTAATATTTGTATATCAATAATTATTTCAATAAAATCTAAATAAATCATATTTGACTTCTTCATTACTATACATGTGGAAGCATAGAAATAATTTAAAATTTAAAACAAGATAGATAACACAAAATTACAAATAACACATGAATAATATAAAATGCTCTCAAATAATAAATAGCATAATAATAATAATAATTAAAGTGCACCTAACGCATGAAATATTTTCAATTAATTATTAAATTAACACATAAATGATTTAATTGCACACAAAGTATGAAATATATTGACCAAAGAGTAGTGAGAAGCTCGGGTATCACAGAGAAGGAAGGAGAGAAGATGATAGTGATCGCTGAGACCGATCAGCAAGGTGTGACTGATGTAATCAGTGCACCGGCCGATGACGCACCCCTCAGACCCGGTGCTGCTGAGGCTTCAGGAGAGGGTTCACGAGATCTCGTCCGAATCCCCAAAAGGAAAATTAAGAAGAAACGGGCATGGCAGCGGGACCTGACTTCTATCCGCCGCCAACTCAATGCCCACAACAAAAGACTTCATCGCTTCAACTACTCTTGTACAACTACTGGACTGGTCAATCAGCGACTGAAGAAAGTGAACCGGGATCACGACGAGATGGTCAAAGGCTTTGCCATTGCCGAGGATGTCCTTGTACTAATTGAGACAAATCACTCAGTTCAGATCGAAGCAGTGTGTCAGCTGGTAAAGGAGTCAGTTCAAAACTGCAATGAGATAACCGCAAACCTGCGAGCTGAGCAAGATGAAAAGCTAAACAAATTCCTCGATCAGCAGCTGAATGAGAGGGTTGATCAGCTGGTCGATGCGAAGGTAGCTCAGCTCAAAGGCGAACTGAAGGCGGAACTGCTTAGTCAGATGTCAGAGCAAGAGAATGAGGAAATCAGGCAAGCCTTGGACTCCAGGATGGCAGATGTGGAAGGCAGGCTGAAACTGGAGCACAATGAAGCCATTAAGGGGCTTAGTTCCGGTCTGAGAGGAATGGCAAATCAGATCGGACACATTCAGGGCAAGCAACAGGAAATGGCGGATCAGTTCAAACTTTTGGCAGGGTTAGTCGAGGAAGTCGTTGGAAAGATCAACGAGGATGATGCCAAAAAGGGGGAAGGGAAGAAGCAAATTGCTGCCGGAAAAGGTAAGAAGAAGATCTTCCCCCCTGAACTGAAAGCTGCGGACAGAAAGAGAACGAGGTCCGTGTCTACCGCTGAGTCTGCTGAAGGATCAGATCCAAAGAGGTTGAGGTCCTCTAAGGATCCCGCCCTTGAGTCCCTTTACACTGAATTGGAGGAAGGACTACACCCTGGAACGACAATTCAGAAGAAAGTGGTGATGACTGAGTCGGAGAAGCAAGCGAAGATGAAGGAGATTTTGCTACTCAGTCAGATCCAGCGCTTAAAAGAAAACCAAGAGTACCTGATTTCCCAGGTTCAGAAGCAAAATTCAGTACATTCTGGATCTCGGAAGAAGACTCAGAGGAAGATGGTTGTCAATCCAGGTCAGTACCCTCCTCCACTTCAGATGGCTGGGGATTTCATTCCTGTGGAAATGTTGGAGGTATGGATTCCAATCCGGAATAGATGGACATATCTATTCTACGTGGTGGGGTTATGGGACGAACTGAATGAAGACAAAGATGTCATTCTCCACCACTGGATAGCGCAAGAGCACTCGGATCTCTGGGCTGAAATCATCAGACTTGCTGATACTGAAGGTGTAGAGATCGCACCGCCGGAATTCATCAAGTACCCCCCTCCACTCTTCAGGAACTCCAAGCGACTGGACCGGAAGGCAATATCAGAAGAAGTCATTAGGATAGGACGTGTTGCCGGTGCAGTTGGTGATTGGAACAGGATGAAGAAGATCATGAACCGAGTCTTGGAGATGTATGAAATTCCTCAGGCTGTTTGGGACAAGGATGAAGAGTAGCTGGCTCAGGAGTTAGTTGTTCAGGAAATTGTAATAGCTTCAGGATAGTTGTAACTCTTATATCAATCAATGAAGTTATTTTATTTTCCTGAGTACAACTTCTTGTTGACTCCTGAATTTACTTTTCAGCATCCTTATCAAGAACTGTACTAACCCATTCCTTATTTTCATCTTATAGACTAAGTGCCTAGTTTGTCAGGAGGTACTGAGTTGTTTTCACTGACTAAGTCGTTTGATTGTACAGATGGTTAGGAATTTGCTTAAGGGTTTTGGCATCATCAAAAAGGGGAAAATTGTTGGGACAATCTGAGTGTTTTGATTAGATCCCAAAACCACTGGTGATTTGCCTAAGTATAGTTTGTCAGGATTGTATTGATCAGGATAGTCAGGTTAGGGATTCAGTTCAGTGGGAACGTGTTGAGGACTGAAGAATATTGGAGTCGACCCAATTGTCTGAAGTCTGAAGTGCAATTCATCCTGAAGAAGGTCAGAGTCAGTCTCGCTGAAGATTGCCTGAACTGAAGCTGAAGACCGAAGCTTGAAGATCCATTCTAAAGATAATCCGGAGTACCATTGACTAATGTTTCTACTGAGTACACTAAGCATACTCAGGACAGAACTTAGTCAGTGAAGAGTAAGTGTAACCTATCATGCTGAGCTGAATGCTCATAAGACCTGACTTAGGCCTTGAGTCAGTTTATCTGACTCGTGTAAGTCCAAAACTAAAAGGTTACATATACTGGGCTGAATAACCAATCAGGCCGAGCTGAATACTCGTAAGACCTGACTTAGGCCTTGGTTCAGTATACCTGATCCATGTAAGTCCAAAGAAAAAAGGTTATTTATGCTATGAGACAAAGATACAAAGAGAATGTCAGTAGGACTCCGATAAAGACAAACATTCAGGTTGAGTTATTAACAAAAGACTCAAAGTATTGAATGTACGAGGAAGGACAAGTGTCAGGTGGTCAACTAGCCGTTTGTACGGAGAGCCAATGATCTTTTGACACGCATGTACGGAGTCTGCGCAGCAGTTAATGCGGCATTTAATGCGTCTCATAGTTGCAGGCGGCGGGACATATATTTCGAGATTAAGCATGGGAAAAAGGTCAATAGTACATCTAGCCTGCAACCACCCTAAAATAGGAAAGATTTGGGTAGATCTCCTCCAACGGATCTATTTTAAATCGTGCTTATAAATATGGAGAGCCTTGCACCCATTCAAGGCTAACATGAAATTTCCAAGTGAAAACTCTCAAGAATTCAAGCACTCAAAGCATACTTTGAACAACACTCTGCAATTAAATTTCCCTAGTGTTGTAGTAGGATTTACTCTGTATTTGCTTAGTTTGATAGCTCTAATCTTTAGCATCGATTTGTATTACTAGGGCTATCCTTAGTTGAAAACCAAGAATACCAAACAACTCAGGGTGTGAGATTGGTTGGTTAGATGTACTGGGACTTGTAAAACCACCCAGGGGTCAGTTCCTAAGAGAGGAAATTGGCTATTCGTGTCCCTTGGCACGTAAAAACCAAGTACCTATCCTCAGGGTTTTGAGGATAGCTTCCTGTTAATTAGGCCTTGGACGTAGGAGTTGGTTATCTCCGAACCACGTTAAAAAGGCCCTTGTGTGCTAATTTACATTCTTGCTCAGGATCATAATTGTCATTCATATTAAACTGAGCATACTGCATTGTTTTGATCTTCAGGTTGAATCAATCATCCTGAGTCCTAATACTGTGCACCAGCCTTAACCACCAATTTACTAAGCAATCTCAGAAAACATTTTCAGAAACTAAAATGAGTAGAAACTAAGGGCTCACATTCTCCACGTACTCTAGCTTACTGAGATAGTAGTCCAACTGACTTACTTCCTAGCAGTCAGTAGGTTTGTTATCTCTACTGAGCTTCTGAGCACATCACTCACACTCAGCCTATCTGACTCCATTACTGACTTGCCCCTGCGGACTATCAGTTGTGCTGAGTATCATCAGGATCTTCCTGACTGATTGTGTAAGAGCATTTTTCTGAGTCTTTCGGAATAATCTGACATCAGTGTATTCCCCCCCATACACAGATTATACTCATTTCGGGACCAACAACCTCCATGATTTATTTATTTGTGAAGTCTTTTGACTACGCATTGGCAAATATCTTTTTCCCTAACAGATAGGCCAAAAGATAAGTTCACATGAACAAATTCCCAAAAGGATGATTGTGGATTATCATTAGTGGCGGTATTGACCTACTTAACGAGTTGCTTGCTCAAAACAAAATAACTATCATGTATTTAATCAAGGTTAATACTTAGGTATAGAATTGACATTTTTATACTCCCCAACAGAGTTCCTACCAATTCTATAGGGTCAAGTGGGAGTCGATTATTAATTTTTTAAAATCAAAGGTTGATAACTTTTCTTGTTTGTAACCTGCTTAAATGTGTTTGCATAAACGTCCACACTCAACGTGACATAAACGAACTGTTTTAAGATGTCTGCCGCTGCATGTTTATATTATTTTTTAAAATTTTTTAGTATAAAGCATGATCGAATTGTGTGATAAGATTTGTGTTTGATTTGGATGTCGATGCAAATGTATGACATATTTCAGTTCAGCATGTCGTTTTATTTTATCCACTGTTTGTATACTTAGAGTAAAATGTATGGTGAAACCTATATAAATTGGAAATGTTAATTATTTATTATCTTAACTATACAATAATACATTTGGATTCTTGATGTACCTAAAAAATCCTAACCCTATGTACAAGTTAAGTAATACTAATAAGGGATTGCATAAGGAGTAGATGAGATCCGATGAAATGGTTAGGTGCACATTCTTGACTTAAATGTTAGATGTGTTTGCAACACCAACACCAAAACATGGAATCCACTCCAGCTATTATGTTGAACCTTAAGGAAATATTTTGCTCACAAGAATTGTACGATTAGTTTTTTCACCATACAACATATGTTGTCATTGATAATGGTATAGGAAGACAAACGTGTCAAGTAGGGATGAATGTTTTAGTGTAGTAAGAGAGGACGGTGGAGGACAACCTGCCCCAAACTTAAGAAGGTTGGTAAGGAAGGTAATTCTCAAACACAAGTTGTTGGAAACTTATTTAGCAGCACATGTTTTCCATTGGTGGGTAGTGAATAAGAGACCCACTATTCGTGTATGTTTCACTTTGTGGATTTTTTTTGTAAAAAATTTGGCAACTTAGTGGGAGTGAGATCCTCATCACAATGGGTAATGCTATGATGGAAGCGGTTATTACAGTGGGGGGACGTGCATCTATCTTTTAGTAATATAGTTTTGTGTTAAGAGATGTTCTTTGCGTTCCATATTTTAGAAAGAATTCAATTTCCAAGTTTTTAAACTGTTTGTGGATAGATACTGAGTTTTTTTTTTAACAATAATGTTATTATTTCTCAAAATGATGTGTTTGTCTATTCCGGAACTTTGGTGAACAATCTCTCAACTGTAAACTATACACACCACACGCAAAATACTTCGTATAACACATCTATTTCTAAGAGAAGAAAGCAATCACCAGATATGAACAAAATACTTTTGTGGCATGTATGGCTTGGTCATAATCTAAAAAAGAATTCAAAGGTTAGTGTGTGATGACTCTTTGGAATCACTCCATGATGAGTCATTTCCAAAGTGTGAATCTTGTCTAAAAGATGAGATGATCAAGAGGGCTTTTGGAGCCAAAGGGGAATAAAGATAGTGAAGTGCTAGAAATTATTCCAATAGCATTTATGGACCAATGTTAATTAAAGCTAGAAGGGTTTTGAGTATTTCGGTAATTTTATCGATGATTATTCGAGATGTCGATACATCTATCCTATGCGGCATAAGCTAGTGACCTTTGATAAATTAAAATGGTTAGGGCCAAAGCGTAAAAGCATAGGGATGAGATTATATCCCAGCTGTTTGGAGTACTTGTTAGTTGAAGAGATTATATCCCAGTGGACTACACCTGGAACCCCTCAACAAAATGAGGTTGTAGCTTGGAAGAAACAAGACTCTTTTAGATATGGTCAGATCAATGATGAGTTATTCTAAGTAACCTAAGTCATTTTGAGTTATGCCTTTAAAACATCAGCTTATGTTCTAAACTTTGTGCCACATAACTGGTTCTTTATACCCCATCAGAGTGTGAATTGGGCGAAGGCTTAGGTTGAGACATGTTGTGGTATAAATATTCTAAAGTATGTTGGGTTCGGCCCAAGACCATGAATCTCAGGGTCCAAGACAAGGTAAAGCAATAAGGTTAATCACTGAGTGTCAGGCGAACTTGAGGAGAAGGACCCTCAGGTAGCCCTGAGGAGAAGAACACAACTCCTGAGGAGCACTCAGGATCAGGGCAGAGCCATTAGGGAATCGGAAGGCTAGGCAAATCATAACGGGTGTAAAGAATCTGACCAGAGCAATTGGATTATACAAGGGGAATAAGAAGAACATGTCTTGATCCCATATCCCCACCAAGATACAGTTACCATAACTGACCAGACAACTGTCATAACAATTATAGAAATAAATAAACAAGGAAAATTTCCTTGCAACCCACAATCTTGGCCACGACTTAATATCGGTATTAAAAAATACAGAACGTGCAACACGTGTCCTCATTAGGGTTAGCAATAACTAGTATAGATAGGTCCTCTTTCCATGTACTAAGGATCACAATTTTCATTCTCTTGAATTCACACCATAACGTTGCTTCCGATGTATACAAGATCATCACATTAAAGTCATAGCTCGATTACAAGAAGATATGAATATCTTTTGTGTTATTTGTGTCAGTATTTTTATCCAAGTTCCTATCAATCACACTAAAAAAACTAGGAATAAATAATTGACGTTGTCTATGGAAAATGAATAAACTATACCCACGAATTTCCAAGTTTCCCAAGCAACCTCCCCACAAACATGGTGAAATCCAAAATAGTTGTTGCACTACCTAAGAACGGGTCCCGGGCGCCACCTTTGGCCCAAATTCTGGACGCAGGTACGACCCAAGAACCGCCAGCCAAGGATCTGAACACTCTCAAGGTTGCCCCGACGGAGAAACATGTTCAATCTACCCCTAGATGCCATACTAGGGAGTTCAAACCCATCTCAATGCAGAACTTTAAGTTGTCGGAACAATTGAATTCATATATGTTCCAACTTAAGAGGAAGAAATGGGAGATGATGCTTGCTGGAGCCTCCACCTCTTCCCCTCCAAGGAAGTATGACCTTCGTCGTCGGCTTAACCAGCGCCATGATAAGCAACGTGCAGGGGGCCAGACTGTAGATTGCCAGGCCTACTCATTTTTCCACTGGCTAGGGTCAGGCCACATGAGGAGGACCCCTCATGGCAAAGGTAAAGAGAAATAGCGGATGAATCTTCCATTCCTGTCTCTCTGACGAGGTCTTCCGAGTATCCTACTACGAGGACTATTTCACTAGAAGCCCAGCCCAAAAATTCTATCCAGAATGGCCTGAGTTATGCCCTGAGCATTGCTCCGACGTGATCGACCCTGAATATTGGCCCATGAATGGTTGGAACTGAGACACACTCCTTAGTGTGCTTTTCAGGAACACATGTCATGAAACATTCCGTTGCACCCAACAACCCTAATATATGCTCCTGGCCCTTCAAAGGATACTTGATGAATTCGAGAGAAAGATGGACACCAAGGGAGGTTGCTCAAAGCGTTTAAGCACTGACAATGAACCTTTGGCCATTGAACTTGAAGCCTCTCTTGTACATCCAAAGATTACCCGCTGTAGGCACCTTTCTACGAGTGAAAGTCTGACCTTGAGACCCACCTCTCAAAGTACAGAATTTACATGTCAGGACAAGGGGCCACTGATGCTACTAAATGTAGGAAGTTCCTCCTATCCCTAGGAGAGTTGGCCCACAAGTGGTATGCAAATATTCCGCCACTGTCAATCCAATAGCTTCTCTAAATTTGGGGAAAATTCATATCTTATTTTGTGGCCAAGATTAAAAAAACTTGAGAGCCGTCAACGGCTAATGAGTGTATATCAATTGGAAAATGAATCTGATAAGCAATACATAGATCGAATTGATGAGATCATCCTAGGAGATGAGCCAGACAGTAATGAACTCGCCCTTCACTCAATCTTGGGGGGATTCAAGAGGGACTCCCCCATGTTTCGCAGTTTAACCAAAGATCTCCCCTCGACCTATGCTGAATGCAGGAGGCGTGGAGGTGAACTCATCAATCGCCATAAATTGTTAGCCAAAAGGATGGTGAGCACAAGGAAGGGGCAACAAGCCCAAGAATGTCTTGCCCAAAAGCAAAGGAAGCACCAGGGTAGGGAAGTTCACTAGCACCTTCAAGAGGTTCACATTGAGGTACATGCCAATCCGATTGGGAAACTGAATCAGACCCCCACATTCATCTTTAATGCGATCAAGGGAAAAGCCCTACTGGAACCACCCATGCCAATACACTAGACACCTCAGGGCCCCAAAAATAGACAATTCTGCGCCTATCACGACTGCTTTGACTATAATACTAACCAATTTCGTGATCTCTTGAAACAATTATGAAAATTGTTGAGGAAGGAAAATTAGACGAATTTGTTAAATGGCCTCTTCCTAGGGAAGCCCGTCAAGAAGAGTCAACCTTCAGATGAGAGAAAGACAAAATGCCAATGTGACTAAGTTGGAGGATGAGGATGACCATATGGAGGAGATTTCCCCCCTTCGCCAAGGGGGCCATGTTAATATAATCAGGCCCGGTGGCGCGCTGGGGGGCCTGACCCCAATCTTGAGGATACCCAAGAAGAAGAAGAAAGATGTTTGCCAAATTCGTGTGCTCTCACGCAAGTGTACGTGGACGTTGTTGTCGTGGCAAGTTAACCAAGTAATAAAAATATCGAACACAGGAAAACAATGCTGTTGATGTTGACGAAAAATGTTATGCATGCCATCATTTTAGACAACATCAGAATTCGCCCTTTCTACTAACTTTCCTAATGATTTTTCCATGTTATGTTATTTGTCTAGGCATGGCAGTTGAAGACGTGAAGGTTCCAGAAGGTTCCAGAAACGTCAGGCGGTTCCATAGCTTGAGTAGAGGAATATCCACTAACTTGGAAGTTATCAATCATGGGTGGTTATTTTGAAGCCCACTACTTTGCTTCATTGTGGAGTGGAGAGCTCAATTATCACGTCTATAAATAGAGCACCATTTCATTATTTTTTGTATGGCCGAATAGTGTAATTTAGAGTTGAACGGATCATGTGTCATTCACTAGATTCTAGGTTATACACGGTTCATCAGAATGTTGGGAACATTAGCCTTGGCATTGTTCACAACATTCATTATTTGATCTAACAATTCGTTCGGCTGAATGTAGACGTGTTAGGTTTTGTTTAGGTCTATTTTTATAGGTCTTGTTTAGATCCTTGTGCGATCTTGTGTAGGTCTTGCACGGCCTTGAATTTAGGTTTCTTGTGTAAACCTTGTATTTATCTCACTACAAGTTATAGTGAAGTTTTCCTGCTAATGAAGCAGCATAGTCTATACATTTTGTATAGCCTATGAAAATTTTGATATCCCTTTGCAAAAGTGTACGTTTAAGTCTTCCACTGTGTAGTGTTGTCTTTTATGTTCTCGACATTTTTAACAACACTTCTCTAAAACATTTTTAATCTCACGCACCAGCACAGTCAAGTAGCATCAGATCCACAAACTAGACACATTTAGTTTAAGATCCTGTGTTTGTGTATTTTTGCAATGGAATATCCTTTAACTCCCGCACTAAAACCTCCTATCTTAGATGGCTCCAATTATTCATATTGGAAACCAAAGATGAGGATGTATATCAAGTCTCTTGATGAAAGAGCATGGAGGAGTGTACTTTACGGTTGGACTCAGCCTCTACTTCCAGCCGATGATGATCATGAAGCCCGTGCCAAACGAGAAATCAAATGGACAAATGATGAGGTAACGGTTGCTAACTACAATTTGAAATCCCTTAATGCAATATTTACATCAACCGATGTATCTATGTTTAAGATCATTTTGAATTGTGTGTCAGCAAAAGATGCTTGGGACCGTTTGCAAGAACATTGCGAAGGTTCTGAGAGTGTTCGTAGAACTAAGCTTAGAATGTTAGGTACTAAATTTGAAAATCTTAAAATGAAAGATGATGAAGATATATCTTCGTATAGTGAAAGGATCACT
>JAPKLY010003037.1:0-20826 GCA_026898435.1 Prunella vulgaris | reverse complement strand
ACTCCTTAGAAACTGACATGTGCCTGTAGTTGATTTCCTATCAAGTCCACAGCCTCCATAATCAGCGTCTGAATAGCCAGTCAGTTCTAGGTTGTCATCAGAGGGATACCAAAGTCCTAAGTTGACTGTACCTCTTAGGTATTTCAGAATCTTTTTGGCACTCTCTAGATGACTCTTCTTTGGATCAGACTGATACCTTGCACAAACTCCAACTGCATAAGTGATGTCAGGACGACTAGCAGTCAGATATAATAAAGATCCTATCAGTGCCCTGTATTTAGTCTGATTTACTGAGGCTCCTTCTTTGTCAGGATCCAGCTTCTCATTTGTGTTCATGGGAATGCGTGAGACTCTGCTGGACTGAACTCCAAATTTCTGAATCAAGTCCCTCGCATACTTGGACTGATTAATGAAAATTCCGGAGTCAGTTTGCCTGACTTGGAGACCCAGAAAGAAATTCATTTCTCCCATCATTGACATCTCAAATTTCCCAGTCATCAGCTTGGAAAATTTCTCACAAAGCTTCAGATTAGGAGATCCAAATATTATGTCATCCACATAAATCTGAACCAAGAGAATGTCTTCCCCTTCGGTGAACCGGAAGAGGGTCCTGTCCACTGTTCCTTTCACGAACCCGTGGTCTATCAGGAATTGGGATAATGTATCATACCAAGCTCTCGGAGCTTGCTTCAGGCCATAAAGGGCTTTCTTTAGGTGGTATACTTTATTACCGACTTCGAATCCAGGAGGTTGCTCAACATACACCTCTTCATTTAGTACACCATTCAGAAAAGCACTCTTTACGTCCATCTGATACACTTTGAATTTCTTGAATGTTGCATAAGCCAGAAACAACCTGATTGCTTCTAATCTTGCGACTGGAGCAAAGGTCTCATCATAGTCGATACCTTCGGCTTGAGAGTAACCTTTTGCTACTAGCCTGGCCTTATTTCTGACAACAACATTCTTCTCATCCCTCTTGTTCTTAAAAACCCATTTGGTGCCAATAACATGTTGACGCCTAGGTCTATCCACTAACTCCCAAACCTGATTCCGCTCAAACTGATTGAGCTCATCCTGCATGGCTAGGATCCAGTTGGGATCAGCTAGAGCTTCTTCTATGCTTGTAGGTTCCTGATCACTCAGGAAGCAACAAAACATAGCGCTTTCACCAAAGGACAACCTCGTCCTGACCCCCTCATTGATATCTCCAATGATATCAGCCAATGAGTGATCATCTAGCCATCGCCTCCTGCTGACTGGAGCACTGGGAGCTACTGATGTTCCATTGCCTGATCCTGAAACATTAGTCTCAATAATAATAGGCAAAGAAGCGGAACGAGCAAGAACAGGGGATACTGAGTCATTTCCTGAGGGTTGACCAATATCAGAGAAATTGTTTCCCCCTACAGTGTTGGACTCAGTAACTGTCTCAGGTGCAGAAACATCATCACCGACAGTATGTACCTCAGGTTGAGTCTGTCCCTCCGTCTGAGACTCAACATTTTCCGAGGCAGGGGCTTGTTGAGGGTTGGCCTGAAGTCCATCCTGATCTTCATCATCATCATCCCATCCCTTGGGAGCACTGACAAGTTTGATCTAGAATTCAGGATTCTTCAGACTCAGCCTGGTTACCCTTTTAGTAATTCCCTCAGTATCAGGACTTGGAACCTGTTTCCTATGCACTGATGCAGTCTCATCAAACACAACATGAGGTGTTTCCTCCACACAAAGGGTCCGACAGTTATACACCCTGAAAGCTTTACTGACTGAGGAGTATCCTAAGAAAACTCCCTCATCAGATTTGCTATCAAAGGCTTTCAGCTGGTCTTTCCCATTGTTCAGAATGAAACACTTACACCCAAAGATATGGAAATAAGAGATGCGAGGTTTCCTCTTGTTCCAAGTCTCATAGGGTGTCTGAGCATGTTGTTTGTTCAGCATAGATCGGTTCTGAGTGTAGCAAGCAGTGTTGATTGCTTCAGCCCAGTACTTCTTGGGCAGTCCTGATTCAGCCAACATGGTCCTGGCAGCTTCCTTCAGGGTACGATTCCTTCTTTCAGCTACCCCATTCTGCTGAGGGGTCCTAGCTGCAGAAGTCTCATGAGCTATACCATGGTTAGTACAAAAGTCAGTTATAATAGAGTTTATAAACTCGGTTCCTCGATCTGATCGAATCCTGACAATGCTCTGACCCTATTCAGTACTCAATTGCTTGAGTAACTCAGGAAGCTTGACCTGTGTCTCCTTTTTGTTCAGCAAGAAAATAACCCATGTGTACCTGGAATAGTCATCAACAACAACAAGGGTATATTTCCTACCATTTATGCCGACAGGAGTTACTGGACCAAAGAGATCCATGTGCAGGAGCTGAAGCACTCTGTCAGTAGAGAAGGCTTCCTTCACCTTGAATGAGGCTTTGGTTTGCTTGCCTTCCTGACACGCTCCGCACACGTGGTCTTTGCTAAAAACTTCATTAGGCAGACCATCTACAAGAGAGAGTCTAGAGATTTTGTTAATAATCTTGAAGTTTAAGTGACTCAGACGTTTATGCCAAAGCCAACTGAGCTCAGAGGAGCTCTTAGCGACCAAACAAGTTTCAGGAGGACTGCTCTTGAAGTCAGCAAAATATACATTGCCCCTCCTGATACCTGTAATCAGAACCTGCAGTGTAGATTTGTCCTTTACGAGACACATATTAGATGTAAATTCTACACTATATCCTCGGTCACAAAACTGACTAACCGAGAGCAAGTTATGTCTCAGTCCTTCAACATATGATACATTCATAACACGGACAGAGTTAATAACAAGGGTTCCGAATCCTCTGGTGAAACCCTTAGAGTTATCACCAAAGGTTACCTGCGGGCCTTCTTGAGCTACATAATCTGAAGGAGATCACGAAATCCGGTCATGTGCCTGGAACATCCTGAGTCCAAGTACCAGTCCTTCATCAGATCCTCCTTCTTCTTCTTGTAGCCCGCAGTGACCTGAAAAGAATCAGGCCTCAGGTACCCATCTCGTATTGGGTCCTACAGAGTCAGCCATACCCTTCGGGATCCAGATTTGTCTGACAATTCTGACAGCATCAGAAGTGTAGACCTGTTTCCCTGAAATGTCAACATACACAGTTCTCTTCTTCCTTTGTGCCTGGGAAGTTGAGGGTGTATGGGTGTCAGCCTGAGATACAGGAGCCCTATATTGATTTCTGGGGGTGGGCCTCCTGTTTCTCCTTGACCTGGGTGCATTGGGCTGAAGTCTGTCCTGAGAAGGAGCAGCTCGTGCCAGACCTCTTGGCACATGAGGTCTGGCCGGAGTGTTTCTGGAGTCAGGTCTCCATTGCCTTTCAGAGGCCACCTGGTTTGTCCATCTTCTTAGAGAATTGGGACGCTCCTGATGGGCTCTGTGCCCTGTCTGAGGAGTCTGAACCTCAGTAGTCCTAGGTCTTGCCTGAGGTCTCCTTTGTCCTGAGTTCCTTTTGTTCTGAACATTTCTAGGCTGGGCCTGAGAAGTGCTAGGAACAAAATTCTTCCCAGTTTGAGGATTCCTAGGCTGGACCTTGGAGTTCCTTTGGTCTGTCTTCCTAGACTCAGAATGAGAAACTTTGATGAGTCCTTTGCCTGACAGGTTCAGCAGGCATTTTCTCCTTCCCTTTGCCTTTATTTTGATGAGCACCACTTAAGCTCTTGTCATCAGTTAGGGCAGGGACAAACTTTTTCTGAGAGTTGCTCCCTGAAGCACCTCTCTTCTTCTTGCCCTTTGGGTCTTTTGTGGCATCATAGCCTAACCCAGCTTTAGCACCATCAGTCAGCTGAGAGAAATTTGTCAACTCATCAACCACTAGGGTAGATGTGTATAACTTCTTCAGCTTGACTTCAAGATGCCCATTGGCTTCTTTCGGGGCCTCAATTTCAGTTGTGTATTGAAGCACTAATTCTGAATGAGCTTTCTCTTTTGAGATCAGCTCAAGATCCCAAGCAGTTTGCTCAGCACAAAGGCGAGCTTGCCACTCAGTTTCGAGCATCATTCTTAAAGCAGTTCGCTCAATTATCAGTTGTTCCTGAGCAAGGAACAAATCAGTATCACGAGTCTCAATCAGCGAGCTGATGACACCCTTCAGTCTTTCTACCTCCAGTGGAGCTTCATCATGCTTATTCTTAGAATTAAGTAGCTTCTCCTGAAGATGTACTAATCTGAGGGCTTCCTCAGTATCTCTTACTCTGAGAGACTCAGTTAACCGATCGTTCTTCTCACTCAGTTGTGCGTTCACATCCACTGTGTGAGTATGAGTCTCCTGCAGCCTTGAGAAGTCAACCATCAATTGCTCTAGGGCGAGCTGAAGGTTGAGTTCTCCTGCTGAATCTGAGCTAAACTCAGGTGCGTGATCAGGAGAAAAGGCAGAAGAACATACCTCATCATCTGCCATCAGGCAGAGGTCATCATACTCCTCATCTGAAAAGAGTTCAGGAGACCGGCGTCCAGGGCCATCTGAATCTGAGGAGTCCTCAGCAAGCAACGCTCTCCGGTCTGAAGCCCTGAGCTCTCTTTTGGCTCTCCGATCTTCTCGCTCACGAGCACTGAGCTCCGGACAATCATACTGATAATATCCGGACTTTTTGCAGTGGTAGCACTGATCTGCATCAGAAGAAAGCCTCTTGTCAGTGTACCTTTTATCAAAGGGTTCCCTCCTGCTCCCTGATGATCTTTCAGGTTTGGAGCTGGATCTTCTGGGCTCATCCTCTCTCCTCTTTTCATCTCTGCGTCGCACAGGCTCATTGCGATCCCTCCTGGAATCTGAACCTCTTCTTTCTTCTCTCCGGGGGCTAGATCTCCTGGGGCTGGAGTACCTGCGATCACGGGTGTCAGTATAAAATTTCTTATACCTGCCGAAACGAGAGTTCAGTTTCTCGAATCGCCGTGCCATCAGGCTGTACTCCAAGGCTAGCTCATCTTTGTTCATGTCTTTTAGAGACTTGGAGCCAGATCCAGCCTCAGGCTCAGGAGTAGCTTTAAGAGCCACGCTCTTTTCCTTTTCAGATGTCTTCTCCTCACTAACTTCCTCACTGACAACACCCATCTTCTCCCTCTTATCGAGGTCAAATTCTAGAGCCTTTAACTCAGAGAATAGGTGTGAGTGAGTGATGTTCGTAAGGTCCTGAGTGTTTTTCAACAGAATTACTCCTGTGTCCCATCTTTCAGGGAGACAGTTCAGGATCTTAGAAGACACCTCCCTCTTGGGAAACTCCTTCCCAAGGGTTGCTAGCTCGTTCATCATCTTAATGAACTGAGCTTCCATCTGATCGATGGACTCTCCCTCTAGCATCTTGAAGGCCTCAAACTTCCTGATAGCGAGATCTCTCTTGTTTTCCTTGATCTTTTCTGATCCTTCGCTCATCTCCCTCAGAGTATCCCAGATCTCCTTAGCTGTCCTTAGATGCATCAGCCTGACCGAGTTCTCGTAAGAAACGGTGTGGAGTATAATGTTCTTGGCAACATTATCCAGTCTGATTTGCTTAATCTGATCAGAATTAAGCGCGGACCTCTCCACTTCTTCATCTCCGGCGGCTGGAACAGGGACATTGCCAGCAACAGGCCAAGTCATCTGAAGATTTCTCATAAATCTGATTGGGCCATGTTCAATCACCTGTGGCATCTGATCATGGATAGAATAGAGATGTGCGAGTACCCTGAATTTCCAATAGTCATAATTGTCAATAGAGAATTCAGGAAGATTGCCCTCGAGGCGTTTAGAACCGGATGCCATGATATGCAATTTTTTAGAAACAAGATCAGTTCAGTAGACCACCAAAAGTTTCTCCTCAGAAACTGTTGGTAAACAAAGTCAGTGATCTTTTGAACCACTGCTCTGATACCACTTGTTGGTCCCGAAATGAGTTAAATCAGTGTATGGGGGGGAATACACTGATGTCAGATTTTTCTGAAAGACTCAGAAAAATGCTCTAACGCACTCAGTCAGGATTCCCTGAAGTACTCAGTATGCTGAATGTCCACAGGGGCAGCAGGGACGGTTCAGTAACGAGTCAGATAAGTTGAGTGTGAGTAAAGTACTCGGAAGCTCAGTAGAGATAACAAACCTACTGACTGCTAGGAAGCGAGTCAGTTGGACTACTATCTCAGTGAGTCAGAGTACGTGCGGAAAGTGAGCACTTAGATTCTACTCGTTTTAGTTTCTGAAATCATTTTCTCTGAGTTGCTTAGTAAATTGGTGGTTAAGGCTGAGTGCACAGTATTCAGATTCAGGATGATTGATTCAGTCCTGAAGTTAAAACCAATGCAGTATGTTCAGTTTAATATGATGACATTTATGATCCTGAATAAAATAGTAAATCAGCACACAGGGGACTTTTTAACGTGGTTCGGAGATAACCAACTCCTATGTCCACGACCTGATTTAACAGGAAACTATCCTCAAAACCCTGAGGATAGGTACTTGGGTTTTACGTGCCAAGGGACACGAGTAGCCAACTTCCTCTCTTAGGAACTGACCCCTGGGCGTTTTACAAGTCCCAGTCCTTCTAACCAACCTATCTCACACTTTGAGAGGTTTGGTATTCTGGTTTCCAACTAAAATAGCTCTAGCAATACAAATCAATGCTAAATAATAGAGCTATCGATCTAAGCAAATACAGAGTGAATCCTACTACAACACTAGGGAAATTTAATTGCAGAGTGTTGTTTATGATATGCTTTGTGTACTTGGATTCTTGAGAGTTTTCTCTTGGAAATTTCCCGTTAACCTTGAATGGGTGCAAGGTTCTCCATATTTATAGGCGAGATTCAAAATAGATCTGTTGGAGGAGATCAAATCAAATCTTTCCTATTTTAGGTAGATTGCAGGCTAGAAATACTGTTCGACCTACCCGCCATGCTTATTCTGGCAAGTTGTCACATCACCTGCAACCTTTTGACACGCATTAAATGCTGCGCAGACTCCGTGCTTGCGTGTCGAAAAATCATTGGCTTTCCGCTATAACGGCAAGTTGACCTTCAGACATTTATCCTTCCTCGTACATTCAATGCTCTGAGTCTCTTGTTAATAACTCAGTCTGAACGTGTCTTAATGGAGTCTTACTGACATTCTTTTTGTCTCTTATCCCATAGCATAAATAACCTTTTGCTTTGGACTGACATGATTCAGGTGATCTGAACCAAAGCCTGAGTCAGGTCCTACGTGCATTCAGCACAGCCTGATAGGTTATTCAGCTCAGTATGTGTTACCTTTTTGCTTCGGACTTACATGATTCAGGTGAACTGAACCAAGGCCTAAGTCAGGTCCTATGTGCATTCAGCACAGCCTGATAGGTGACACTTTACTCTTCATTGACTGAGTTCTGTCCTGAACATGCTTAGTGTATTCAGTAGAAACATCAGACAATGGTACTTCAGGAATGACTTCAGGATGAATCAGCAGGCTTCGATCTTCAGCTTCAGAACAGACTATCTTCAGCGAGACTGACTGGCTCCTTCAGAATGGTTTACGCTTCAGACTTCAATAAATTGGGTCGACTCCAATATTCTTCAGTCTTTAGCATGATCCTCCTGTACTGAATTTCTAACCTAACTATCCTGAACTATTTTATCCTGAATACTATACTTAGGCAAATTCATCAGGGGTTTTGGGATCTAATCAAAATACTCAGATTGTCCCAACAACAAGTGAATTTTCTTCATTCATAGATGTTCATGTAATTCACTAGTGTATTACCACAATGTAACTACACATATCACGTATTCTATTGATAAGCAACAACTTGTCTCTAACCTATTAAAGCCTTTAGTTTATGTACCTGATTCATTTCTCATATGTTTCAATCATAGTGCACTTTATATAAAACAATTACAAATAATTCCTATAAAATTTTAACACAAACCTAAATCCACAAGTACCATGACTACTACACACATACTGCACGTCAATACACATGCACGATCACACACGCTCACGAGCACACATCAGCGGCTCAGTGGCGGTGATCAAATAATAGCATCTTAGTAACAGTAGCGTTATGCAGAGGTAAGGTAGTAGGGATGATTCTAAAGCATATCATCAACATCCATACATGATTTTTGAGACAAAAGAACTCGTAACTTAGAAACTAGTTGCCTTTCATTATATACTCATTCAGGAACCAGTTATACATTATCAAAACCAAATTCTAAAGCCAGCATAATTCATAAAGCACATAATATGAACAACATTTAAATAATCACTTACTAGGCGTAGCCGGGCTCCCGCAAGTTCTGAGCTCGTGTACATAGACAGTCTACAGGAAGCTAACTGTGCTCTTTATACCACTCTGACACGACCACACTCACTCAAACCAATTAAACACAAGTACAAACAAAATACAACCTGAAAATCGGCTATAGTTTTTTTTTTCGACAGGATAACCTTATATAAAACCCAACAACCTATTTACATTCACAAAAGTAGTTTCAAACCACACACAAACTACATCACCTTCAAAACCATACAACAGAATTCATAATTTTAAAACATAATATACTACAGGTTTAAAACAAACACAATATAATACAACGGAAGCAAAATAAGCCACGGTCCTGCCCGCAGGTCATCATCTATGTACGCCGTAACTCAAAAAGCTCGCAAGAGCGCCGCAGCTACTCCAGTTTTAACACCAGATATCATTTCATCAGGGTTACCTACAATGCATAAACTAAATGATATTTATAAATCTCAGTAAGTACAAATTATGCATGATGACTTGATTCTTTTGAAAACCTCCCCATGCACACTCTTTTGAAATCAACAATTTATTTATGAAAACTCTCCAGGTCCATATCTAGACACACTGTCATACATCTGAAAGAGCTCAATATACACATAATCAAGTGGCCAATATATGTATCCCGACGTGGGGCCCATCCTCCTGTGGCCCAACTAGGGTTCAGATCTCACATACGCCCCCATGTCCACCAAGAAGTCATCCCCGACACAGACCCATATCAGTAAATCCAAGGATATACACTCTAGCGACCAGCAAGGTCCATCACCAAACATGACCATCTGACCGCGCAGGAAGTCCCCCTAGGAAAACACCGAAATCATATCATAATCAAATAAGGCGTCGGCCCACACCAGGTAACCTACACTGGGTTTCCCTAGGTCGCTTCTTCCCAGGTCGCCCCTCAGCGCCCTCCACTACAAGAAAATCGACCTATAATGACAGGAAAATTTTGTTATTATAAACGTTTAATGACAGGATTTTTCTGTCATGTGCCTGTCATTATTGCCTTCGTAGATAAAGATCTTTAATTACAGGAAACATATCCAGCTCAAAAAAAAAATTACAGGAAACATATTCTTGTCATTATTTTGTATGTATACTAATGATAATTTTTTCCTCTCATTAAAAATAGTTTGAAAATTAATTATACACTCTCATTAAATCTCAATTTACCTGTCATTAACAAATACATTTTTTATAGGATACATTCTCATTATATAAATATCTGTCTCTCATAAAAAGTTTTGTGATAACCCTAATTAAAGAAACATATTTTCATACAATTTCCACCTTATTAAATAAGTCATAAAATTCATTAAATAAGAATTTCATATCAAGTCATTGTACTCATGATTACAAACCTAATATACATTTGAACAAATAAGTACATTCTTCTAATTAAATCAAACACTTTGTTTAGACAATCACAAAATATGATCTTCAATAAATTCCAAAATATGAATTTCATCCTCAATTAGAGCACATCATTGTGTATGATTCTTAGATGGTGTGCACCACTAGATTGTCTCCCAAAGTATTCTTGCTTGAGTTCTTTAACAATGAACCTACAAAGCGTACAAATATAAATTTATTCTCAACAGACATATATATGATACTGAACACATTCTAAAAACATACAAAATTATGTAACACTTAACTAACAAAGATTTACTCTTACTAAGATTTAAAAGAAAAATATGGGCAACCACATTACTAAAACAAATACAAAACTAAAGAGTAGAAGAAACATGTGAATTTCATGTAATATAAACCTGTAAAATGTGAGATATATCACACTTAAATCTAATTGAAATAACAACTCAAAAATATGAAAGTAAACATGTGACATCTTTATGAGAAACTTCAAGCCATCCATGATGCTTAACTATAAATTCATAAGATAAAACTTTTATAAAATCCTAAGTCATTCAATACAAGGCTTGGAACAATCATGAATTATTGCTCAAACAAAAGGATTTTAATTGATTGATACCATATAATTTGCACATTTCTAAAAGTTACCTGAGGAATTTTGCAAAAGGAAGTTGATATTAATATCCTCTATTTTATACATCATCCTGCCATGCAAAATAAGTGTGATAAGTTTAGAATTATTTCATTACATCATAATGCAATTATTAGAAATATATGTGAAAATACTTGTTCACCAACATTTGCAAGTTCATAAACTGTTGAGGGTACATCAAGAGTAGGCCGGTTGTAATTCTCAATCTGAATCAATCTACTTTCGAATGTATCCATGCGACTTCTAAGATTCTTATTTTCTTCTTCCTTCTCCAAGATTCTTGCCTGAAGATCTTTTACATAGGCTGATTGAGATTCGACAAATATTTTCTCTTCATTCCACCTCCAAAATAAAATACATTGCCTTTGTGTTCCTGCCCAAAACATTCTTCTACCACCTTAAGTGGTGAGAGTGATGGATTTTTCTTAACAATCTCGGCTAGCTCATCCTATAAATATGTATTATTCATATGTATTGCATGAAGGAAAAATATAATAAATTTAAATTGAAAGTTTAGGTATCTTTACCTATTTATCCTTCTCTTTTTGCTGAGCAAACTTTCCATCTTTCTGTCGTGTCTCGTAAAAGATTTCAGCCACATTGAGATTGCCTCCCTAAATTTTCAGATTCATGTAGAAGATAATTTTAATTGAAACAGGTCATAAATAGAACATATAAATGATATTCATATCACTACCTTCTCATAAATGACTTGTCTATGAGGCTTGCTTCCTGTGCGATGAGGCATAACTCCATTTTTGCGATTTTTTGTATTTTATTCACTAGCTTTCTATAAATTGTGAAACAATATAATATTTTCAGCTTTCTAAGATTAGTTTTACTATAAAATAGAGATTCTTCAAAATATAACTCAATGGAGAAATTACATACCTGAAAATCTTCAGCTAAGAACTTGTTATTTACAAGTCATTCCCAATCACTAGAATTTATCCCATCGAGCACATTTTCTAAAACTTCAATTTTAGTTTTACAAGGCTTTATGTTCTGTTGATACAAGGAGGACCTCCATGATGTCCAGAGACTATGTATGTGCTCCAAAGTATGCTCCCGATATAGCTCTATGTTAGGATTAGTATAGCATTCCTACAATACATTTTATATACGTATGTAACTATATGTGCAAAATCAAATTGTTATAAAAATGTGATTCACCTACCTTAACTGAACACCACATATGATGCATATTTGATTCAGAAAGGTTTTTCCGTGTCTTCACTCTTATAGGACAAATATTCTTATCTCGTATGATTTTTCATAAGTTCCTTGACCAAGACATATGATTAACTCCAACTGCACGATTGTTGAAGAACTCAATTTGAAGTTTCTCATTACTTTTCAGGGTTGCAACTTTCTTATTCTTGTTTTTTCCACGCTTTTTCTTCACTTTAAGCGTAAAATCTATATAACGAATAGATGCAATAAATTACAACACAATAGTTTTTCTAAGCTTTAAGAAAGTTCATATATAATACACTTAATAGAAAATTATTACTTATACTTACCTTCAACACGTTCCCCTGTTATAGCATACTTTGGTTCACCACTCTTACCAACTTCACTCATGGGAGTAAACTTTGCAACCAGAAAAATGACCAACAGCTTCAAGTGGTATTTTAAACTCCTAAAATAAATCATTAGTGATACATAAAGTAGGAAATGGTTAAATATTTTATTATCCAATTGTTTTTTATGAAATACATGTATGAACTTACTTTGTTTGACGTACTCTCACTTAGAGCTATTAGGTCTGTCTCGATATCAAAGTACTTAGATTTAGTGCCACATCCCCACAAACTATGATTTTACCATTTCTTTGATTCTCGCCCGATATTGAAATGTTTACCACTTTTGGATCTCCAACGCTGGAATCTGTGAACATGCATAAGAAAAATTAAACATAAAAACAGAATTAGCAACAAAAGAAGAAAAACTAAAAACAAACAGCATACTAGATGTAAATGGTGGATGGTCTTCAGGCATTTTGAAGAGCAACGGTGTGGCAGCTTTATCTTCTTCTACATAAATATCGATTTCATACATACCTTCATGTTCTCTCATCATAGCTAAAAAATCTCTATCATTTTTCAACAGTCTACCATCCTCCATCCGTTACTTTGAAACCCACAGAATAAATGTCAACAAACTTTCTGCACAAGTTTAAGATGTCCAAGAAAGAACTATCTTCTGTAAAACCTCTTTCTTTCCACTCATCTTCACCATAATGAAGAGTAAGAGTATGAACAGAAACTCCACCTTTAGGAAAGAAAAGATTTTTTCTTATTAATAAATAATCCTTAAAAGAAAATAGGCATGAGAGAAAAGATTAACTCTTACCAATTCTGTTACAATAGTTGTATCTAGGTTCATCTTCTTCATCTCGAAGTCTATGAAACTTGCCTGTGCTCTTTCTTGCTATTACATTTACAAGAAAACATGTCATGATAATACTACAAACACAAGGGAGCTACTTTAAATTTAATTTTTTTGGGACACAGAAACCAAAATATTACGATCACCAATTGACTTTAATAGTTTATTTGCATATGTGCGGGCTAAATTTCCAGGTGCTATATATTTTCCAACTTTTTGGATATTTCTTCTTCCACCTTTGGCAAACATTGATTCCATCTGTAGAAAAAAAAAATTGTGAGACATTATATGAGAACTTAGAAAAAAAATAGCAGACATTACTTTACACTCTCTCAATTACTTTACAAGGAATCTGGGTATTAGACCTCTCACAAGTTCTCAAATATATTTAGATTCAAGAAATGACCCACAGTTGCATCATCAACATAACTAATTATGGCAATTCATATTTTCATATCACTAGATAGGAACACATCATAAACTGAGTGCTAATAACAAACATAATTATTTAATAAAACACAATTTATTGTGAGTAAAGTAATTGAGATTGTGTAAAGTAAAGGGAGGAGAAAGAGTGTTGAATTTGGTAAATTATAGTAATAATTAAAAAGTACTGAGAGATGGATGATTAAGTAGTAAACTGAAAATTTGTAAAAAATTAAAATACATAAATAAAAATATGGAGTGGGGGCTAGAAATAAACACTAATTGAATCCTCCTTGTATACCTGACCTGAGAGATAAACTAAGAAGAAATCAACCAGCAGAATGAATAATCCAAGACCTTAACTTTCTTACCTGTGGATTAGTTTCAGCAGTTGAGCGCACCATCAACTACATATATAGATGTATGAAGCTGCAAATTCTACATACATAGATTAATGTTAAAAATTAAATGAAGCTAAAAAATGCATGCCAATGGTTTTTTAAATAGTTTTACAGCTCCCTAACCTTTTTTCCTCTCTTCCCATAGCTGAGATGATCTTTGTAAGGGCTTAGAAACTACTCCAGAAGAAACCTAAAACTTGGAGAAAATTGTACAATATACAAAATCTGTATAAATGAGCCTTTGACCACCAAAATAAGGAAATTCGGAGTTCAACGAAGTAATTTTACTAGTTTAGGTGATATTGTGAAAGTTGTTGGATTTCATTACACGTCCCCACCAATCGAGTTTGTAATGAGGGCTCCTAAAAGTTCTAGCCAAATCATTACTGAAGAGGATCTGTTGTCTACTATGGTGAGTTTTCAGCTCACTTTGAGTGAGGAGTTTGAAGCTGACATTACAAAATATTCGAGCTTTCTGGACATGGAATCAGAACTGAAGCAGTTGAAGATTTTAATTGAAGTGAAAAATATGTCCTGTCTCTTGCAGAATGATAAGTTTAATGAATCAGTTGATGGTCAAAGAAAATGTTGCTCTGTTCTTGAGAATGGTTTGGGAAGCATATAACAGGTTACGAGGGAAAGAGGTGATGTCTATCTGTATCTATTGTAAGGCCTGGTAGTTTTGATCGGTTGCTTGAAGAAGCCGTAAGAATTGAACTAACAAATGTGACAAATATAATCACACAACTAATAAAAGATAAACTTTCTTAAACTTAGGGCTCATTTGGTTCGTAAGATAAAAGTATCTATCCGTAAAAAACATGCATATTTTTTACGGATAGATACTTTTATCTTACAAACCAAATGAGCCCTTAGGAAATGAACTAACAACTCAAGTAAAAATATATCTATTATAAAAGCATGAAAAATAGTATAGGGCATGGTCTCACTTGTTATTTGCAATGTATGCAATTTCATTTGGACTAGACTTGTCCAAGTCCTGCAGAAATTATTTCCTCTTTACAAACATAAAAAGATTATAACACTCAACATATAACTACAAAGTTCTTTGAGACATTTTAACAAACACCTTGATTGCATCACAATATTACCACAATAGTATGAACAAAATTTTATTACCTTAAGCCAGAAGATTAAGAATTTCGTAACACATAGCAAACACAAGAATATGTTGGCCACAGAGCAAAAACCAAAGGCGATATATTCAGCATAATAATTAGAGAGATGCAATTGGACAAAGTAAAGAAAATACCTTAGTAACATTAGCAGCTAAGAATATAATAAACACCCTCTCCCCCATCCCCACCACACAAAACAACAGCAGGGAGACATGAAGGAGAAACCAATATTGCCGAGAAACAGGAACAGAGAGAAAAGAAGTAATTACTTTGCTTCTCAGCAGCAATTAAACTCTAGAATTTAGGCTCCCTTGGACGATTTCTCGTGAAAGTGGAATGAAATAGAATGAGGCGTGAGAGTTTTGTCAATGAAATAGAATGAGGCGTTAGGGTTTTCATTTGGGAATAAGTTAGGGAGAGAGGGTTTAATTTCAGTTATATTTTTCTTTTTGAATTTTATTGTAAAATTAATAGAGGGAAACATTGGAGCCAAATTTTCACACTCAAATAATGAGAGGCATATCAACTTTTTCAATTATAATGAGAGGAATATAGACAATTAATGAGAGGAATGAAAAGTTGTCATTAAATTGATTTTTTTAATTGTTATTTTATTCTTTTCGTCCCAAAAACTAGTTTTAATGACAGTTTTTAAATCCTGTCATAAATTTTTTATCATTATAGCTCAAGTTTCTTGTAGTGCTCGGTGTATAATCAATGGCCACTTGTATAAATCAATTAATTTCAATGCATGATATGCATGATGCTCGTGCAATCAATGACACTTGACAACATTCATAGATTATTGAACTCACAGGTTCAGTCCACATCAACTATGGAGCTCACAAACTCCTTTTACAACATATATAGAGCTCACAAGCTCATTCAACATAGCGTATAGAACTCACAGGCTCATTCAACATAACATATAGAGCTCACAGGCTCATTCCACATCAAATATATAGCTCGCAAGCAGATTTCATATAATCGCAGAGTATAATTCACACATTACAACCACTTAATTTCATATATTATCACTCCAACATAAATAAATCATAAAATAATATGTTTATGCATCGTAGTTGCAAACGAATTTCTACTTACCTCAAATCCGCAAATATTAACAATGCTTACTCTTAAATCACTTCATCGCTTTTCTCGATTGAATCTACTTTTAAAAGTAGATTATAAATATATTGCAAAAAATTAATTCATTATAAAAGTAAAATACTACATAATATGTTGTACCATTTCTTAAAAATACCAACTATTTTAACTTATTATATAACTTAAGGTTGTATATAAATTATTAAAATACGATACTAAACATAACCATTTGATTACAAAACTACTGCCATAATTCTATTACAATAAAAAATATCCTTACTTACTCGCGAGATAGCTAAGAAGCTGTAAATATAATAAGTACCTTTTGAGATGATCTTCACTACTACACAATTACACTTGTAGAGCTATACATGGAGAGCTCTTGTCAAAATAGCTCTCCAAGTGCTCACTTGGAGAGCGGTTATGACAAGGAAATATTAAAAAAAGAGTATTGCAGAGCGGTTATAAACTGCTCTATAAGTAAAACATATTCGAAAGTAAAAAATAAAAAAAAATAGCATAGCGGTTTGAAACCGCTTTGAGCAAAGCATTTTTCGACCGCTCTCATATTTACAACGGTTATAAACCGCTCTCCCAGCCAAAGCGGTCAAGAACCGCTCTCCAAGGAAAGGACTAATTAGGACATTACTTCCCCTTTCTCAGTTCGCACCCTCTGCCACTCTCACATCTTCCCCTGCCTCACGATGCCCCACCGACACCGACGCCCCATTTGCCCCCGTGGACGCCCCGCCTGCCCCGCCGATGCTCCGCCTGCGTAAGTTTACATTTTATTTATATATATATATATATGTGTATATATATATATCGCCGAAAAATTTTATATGTATATATATAGCCGAAAGCCGCCTCGTTGACGTCACCACCAGCCTCTGGAAGCCACTTCGTTGTCGTCACCACTCTCTAAGTGATGATCTTGCACAGCGGTTTCAGAACCGCTCTCTCCACTTGGAGAGCCCTTAAAAACCGCTCCCTAAGAGCAAAAATAAGGGCTCTCCAAGTCCACTTATGTACTAGTGCTTCTTCTAATTTCCTTTGTTAACACTTTAGCTTGTTTTTTTCTTTCGCGACCTCTACTTCGTAACTCCTTTGCCTCACTTTCTTTCTAATGTAAAAAGGAAAGGTGTTTGGGGTGGTTTGGGATTAAAACCCTTTCCACCACCATTACGTATATATATAATATAATTTATTTATTTTTTCTTAACAACTAAGTTTCAGTGCTGCCTAACCTATATATATCTCTACATTATTATATTTAATAATATAATATATTATATATAATTTATTTATTTTAATTTATTTTTAATTACTACAACTAATTCTCAAATGGTTTACACTTAATTTACACCACTTATATCCAAATAATTTACACAACCCATTTATCCCACTAGAATCTCAAATAATTTACAATCTTTGTGTTTTGATTAGATCCCAAAACCCCTTATGAATTTGCCTAAGGATAGTTCGTCAGGATGATAGTCTCAGGATAGTCAGGTCAAAATAGACTTTTCTATTTACAGGTATTCAGTTCAGTGGGAACATGCTGAAGATTGAAGATTAATGGTGACGTCCCAAAATTCTGAAGTCAAAAGATCTCCAACCCTGAAGGTCTTGATCGTCCTAAAGATGATCAACCTGAAGCTGAACCTGAGAAACCTGAAAAGAGTCCTGAAGCTGCGCTGAAGCCATCCTGAAGACATCCACTGATGAGGTCCATACTGAGTATACTAAGCATGCTCAGGGTTCGACTCCATCAGTGAAGGGCAAGCGTTACCTTGATAAGGCTGAACGTCTTACTAATGTTCATAAGTCTTGCCTTGGGCATAGTATCAGTTTATTTGATACTTGTAAGTCCTGACAAGGCAAGGTTACTCGTGCAATGGAGTCCGAGAGACAAAGAGAATATCAGCATCTCCATAGAAAAGACAACCATTTATTCTGAGTAAAGAATAAGGAACTTAGAGTTATAAATGTACGAAGATCAGTAAAGTCAAGTCAACAAACTAGTCGTTGGACAAACGACCAGTGAGGAGGCAACTCGTATGTACGGAGACTGCGCCGCATTTAATGTTTTTCAGAGCTGCAGGCGGTGGATCAGAGGTTTACTATACTTAGTATGGGTTCTGTCAGACAAGGACAACCAAAGCCTGCACCTACCCTAAATAGGAAGGTTTGAAACATATCTCCTCCAACAGATCTATTTCCAAACTCCCTATAAATATGGATGACCTTGCTCCCATTCAAGGTTACAGGAAATTTCCAAGCGAAAGTATTATCAAGATTCCAAGCACTCAAAGCAAATTTGAAGCAGCACTCTGAAGTTCTAAATTTCCCTAGTGATATAGATGGAATCAAATCTGTATTTTGCTTAGAGTGTTGATTCTATCCTTAGAACTGTTTTGTTAGAAGGATCAGCTCATAATAGTTGGAAATTTGAATACGAAACCACTCAGTTTGTAAGTTCGTTGGTTGGAAGGACTGTGACTTGTAAAACGCCCAGGGGTCGATACATTAGAGAAAAAGAAGGCTACTCGTGTCCCTTGGCACGTAAAAATCAAGTACCAATCATCAGTGGTAGAGGGTAGTTTCCTGTTAAATCAGGTCGTGGACATAGGAGTTGGTTATCTCTGAACTACATTAAAAATGTCCCCTTGTGCTGATTTACTTACTTGCTCAGGATCATATTGTCATCATACTAAACTGAGCATATCTGCATTGTTTTCAAACCATCAGGACTGATCCTTCATCCTGATCATAAAAACTGTGCACCAGCCTTAAACACGTTTTCCTAAGAAATACTGATAAAGTTTTCAGGAACTTAAAACGAGTAAAAACTTAAGGGCTCACATTCCGCACTAACTCTAGCTTACTGAGATAGCTATCCAACTGACTTGCTTCCGAGCTGTCAGTAGGTGGATTATCTCTACTGAGCTTCTGAGAGCATACTCTGACTTAGCCTATTTGGTTCATTGCTTATCTATCCCTGCTGCCCCTGAGGACCATCAGTTTAACTGAACACTTCAGGATCTTCCTGACTAAGTCTGAAAGAGCATTTTCATGAGATTTTGGGAAAATCTGACATCAGTGTATTCCCCCCATACACTGATTTACGAGTTTCGAGACCAACAAGTGGTATTAGAGTAGTGGTTTGAAAGACCACAGACTTTGTTTACCAACAGTTTCTGAGGAGAAACTTTTGGTGGTCAACTGAACTGATCTGTTTCTGAAAACTTGCATATCATGGCATCCGATTCTAAGCGCCTTGAGGGAAATCTTCCTGAGTTCTCTGTTGATAACTATGACTATTGGAAATTCAGAGTCCTTGCTCATATCTACTCCAATCATGACCAGATGCCCAAGGTGATCGAGACTGGCCCTATCACGTTCATGATGAATCGATCTACCACTGGCCCGTGTCTGGAAATGTCCCAGTTTCTGCTGTAGGAGATGAGCTTGTGGACCGCACTTACTACTGATCAAATTAAGCAGATCGAACTGGATAATGTTGCTAAGAACATTATACTCCACACCATTTCTTACGAGAATTCGGTCAGGCTGATGCATCTGAAGACAGCCAAGCAGATCTGGGAGGCCCTGAAGGGGATGAGTGAGGGTTCTGAGAAGATTAAGGAGAACAAGCGTGATCTTGCTATCAGGAAGTTTGAGGTATTCAGGATGCTAGATGGAGAATCCATCGATTAGATGGAAGCTCGTTTTCATTAAGATGATGAACGAGCTGGCAACCCCTGGGAAGGAGTTTCCCAAGAGATAGATGTCCTCTAAAATTCTTAACTGTCTCCCTGAAAGATGGGATACAGGAGTGATCTTGCGAACGTTCCTTACTCTCACATCTTCTCAGAGTTAAAGGCTCTAGAATTCAACCTCAATAAGTGGAAGACGAAGGGTGTAGCTAGTGAGGACGTGACTGAGGAGAAGATACTTGAGAAGGAAAAGAGTGTGGCTCTTAAAGCTACTCCTGAGCCTGAGGCTGGATCAGGTTCGTAGTCCCTGAAGTAGATGAGCAGGGACGAGCTCGCCTTGGAGTACAGCCTAATGGCCCGGAGATTCAAGAAGCTAAACTCTTATTTCAGCAGGTTTAAGAAGTTTTATACTGACTCTCGGGATCGCAGGTACTCCAGCCCCATGAGGTCGAGCCCTCGGAGGGAAGAGAGGAGGGGCTCTGATTCCAGGAGGGAGCGAGAAGAGCCTGAGAGCAGGAGAGAAGAAAAGAGCTCCAGGAGGAGAGATGATGCTGAGCCCAGAAGATCCAGCTCCAAGCCTGAACGATCATCGAGGAGCAAGAGGGACTCAGATGGTAAGCGTTTTACTAACAAGTCTGTTGTGAGTGATGTAGATCAGTGCTATCACTACAAGAAGACACGACATTATCAGTATGACTGCCCGGAGCTCAGCGCCAAAGAAAGAGAAGATCGGAGAGCCAAGAGAGATCTTAGGGCATCTGATCGGAGAGCTATGATTGCTGAGTATTCCTTAGATTCTGATGGCCCTGGATGTCGATCCCTTGAACTCTTCTTCGATGAGGAGTATGACGACCTCTGCCTGATGGCAGATGATGAGGTATGTTCTTCTGCCTCTTCTCCTGATCATGCACCTGAGCTTAGCTTAGACTCAGCAAGAGATCTCGACCTTTAGCTTACTTTAGAGCAATTGATGGCTGATTTCTCGAGGGTGCAGGAGACTCATACTCACACAGTGGATGTGAATGCAAGTCTGACCGGTGAGAATGATCGTCTCACTGAGTCTCTCAGATTGAGGGTTACTGAGGAAGCACTTAGATTAGTAAACCTTCAGGAAGAGTTGCTTCATGCCCGGAATAGGTATGATGAAACTCCAATGGTGGTTGAAAGACTTAATGCTGTCATTTCCTCTCTGATTGAGACTCGTGATACTGATCGGTTCCTAGTTCAGGAACAGCGAGAGATTGAGCGGATAGCTCTCAGGGGAATGTTTGAGGCTGAGTGGCAAGCTCAACTTAGTGCTGAGTGATTAGGGTCATATTTGCATCAATTTGTGTCCATTTTAAAATT
>JAPKLY010003036.1:0-20837 GCA_026898435.1 Prunella vulgaris | reverse complement strand
TTATTTAATTTATTTAAATTTATAGTATCAATTTGTATATCTAAAATGAATCAAAATAGGCAAATAAAAAATTAATTTGCATGTTTATAAAATTTAAAATAATTAAATTTTAACAAATTTATATAATTTTTTTAAGCCCAAAACAAATGTTACCCCTGACTGTAAGTTCCTCCACTTTTATATAATAATCAAATAATTTTATAATGTAAATTTTAATAAAAAATGAAACAATAATGCCATTTTCTAATTAAAATGTAACAGGCATTTTCTCTTTTGCATGGTAGGAATTAATGCAGTCAAAAACTTGGCATGCATTCAAAATTAGCAACTACCACGTGAATATTTATTTGGACATTCAAAATACTCATGCTATTATGTTAATTTAGAATATAAAAATTAATATGAAATTTAATTGAAAAATTAAATTATAATTAATGTCATTAGTGGGTTTCAGCACGGATATAATGTTTACACACATTAATGTCACTTGAGTTTCCGGATATAAATTATATGCATGAGTATTAAACGACACGTAACCAGTCTGATTTCCTATTCACGACTGGTTTTAATTTGCTATACACCTCCTTCCTTTCCCTATTTTACAAATAAAGTTTGAAAAGATCCCTACACTAATAAATTTGCCTATAGATATGAAAATACTTTACTATATATATAGGTTATGAGACTCATAAACTAAAAGTCTAAAATCCCTAATATTCTCTATAAATTCCAAGAGTGAGTTTTTCCTAGCGAATTCCTTTTGGAATTACCATAAGGCAATGCATCGCAAGTTCGTAGACGAGGATTACGTGGATACCATATATAGTAGAGGAATCCGGCTACGAAGCACCATATCAGAGGGATCCGACTACGAAGCACTGTAAGAATATGATTTAATTATTCTTGCTAAATCATATGTTATACATCCATACCTATAATTCGTTGTTGGTGAATTTTAATTCTTCCGCTGCTACAAATACGTGATTTGTAACTCTAAACCCAACATATATTCCCTCTATCCGTGAATCCATATTATTTTATATAAATATTTGTCCATGAAAAATAGTTATTTTTCTAAATAAAAATAATTACTTTTATTTATATTTTTATTTACACAATTTGCCATTATATCTCACATTGACAATCGTGCAAAAAATAAGCAGACTTAAATATCATAGATGGTGCAGTATATATTAATTTCCTTACATCCAAATGTATGTGCACACACATCTATCTTACTTGCTATGTCCATTATTTTTATTTTCATTTTTTAAAGTTGTCTATTAATTTCTGCTCAAAAAAAAAAAAAAAAGGTTGTCCATTAATTTCATTTATTTTCTCATCTTGAAAATAAGTTAGACGCAGAAATAAAAATTTAGGTCCCATAATATTTTTATTCTTTTCTTAATTTATCTATAAAATATTTATTCTTTTCTTCATTTTGAATAATATTTTTATTCTTTTCTTCATTTTGATTAATATTTTTATTCTTTTCTTAATTTAGGTCCCATAAATTAGACTCACAAATATATTAGACTCATAATATTTTCATAAAATTTAGGTCCCATAAATTAGACACACATATATCACAATTTTCAATTATATCTAACATATACTATTGACAATCCCTTATAAATTTTATGCACGGTGGGAGTAGTAACGAAAACAAACTCAGCTTTTTTTTTGGCCAATGATTTTGGGTTTGATTTGGACTTGGAGGAGTGAGGAGAAGCCCTACATACATTATTGACAATCCCTTAAATTTTATGCACGATGGGAGTAATAATGAAAACAAACTCTGCTTTTTTTGCCAATGATTTAGGCTTTGATTTGGACTTGGAAGAGTGAGGAGAAACCCTATTTTATTGAAGTTAGTGGTGGGCCCAATTCACAATCCCAATGTCACGTACTATCATGTACTTTGTGCCTGAAACACCAGATAATTTTCCACTTTTGATTAAATTAACAAATACTTTTGGGGGGGTATATTAATTATCAATTGACCACCATGCATGCAAGGAACAGCGGGCTCGCCACTCATTCAGGGAGATTGGAGAGAGAGAGAGAGAGAGAGAGAGAGAGAGGGGCCAATAACGTCATTTACTTGTTGATACGTGATAGAGAAACTGTTGGAGGAGAGAGATGTAACATGCATTACCACTTTTTAATATGCAACCGTTACACTTACATGTAACTCATTGAAAAATAAATAACCAAGAAATTGATTATGATAAGCTTATTATTAAGTTATTTTAAAATATTAAATATTTAGTTAAGTATGGTAAAATATTTATTAGAAGTATTAAAAGTTAGGGCCACAAAATTTATAATAATTTATAACATAATATCATTGATCCAAAATTTTGATATTTTCGATAAATTTTTTTTATACTTCTGATTAAATGTATGATACTTTAAAACTACTTCATACTAAATTTATCATGAGCATTTTTATACAAAATACAAGTAAAATAAATTTTTCAAGTAATATTTCAATATAAGTGACAATTTAGATAACAATTTTATGTATGTAATATAATTTGGTAATATTAAACAATAACTGTGTAAAAAAAAAATTACACTTGAATAGAAATTTTTACCGTATGAATTACTAAATATATAAGAAAAAAACAAAATAAAACCCACGCGCGCCATTCCAGCACTCACCCCAATATAGTTAAATTTCCCAGCGGCATTTAATACACATTTGTCTCCTAATTTATTTTACAATATGGACAAATGTGTGTTACTATAAGGAAAAAATATATTTTTATGAGAATAAATATGTGTTTTATAATTTATTCGTCATCCATTTAAATGTAGGTACATTGTTTCATGTAATACATATATTATTATATGAAAAAAAAATTATTTATATAAAAATAAATAAATACTTGTGAATAATCAATATTTATTTTTATAGTAACACACATTTTGTTCTTGCATTATGTGAAAAATTATTTATTCTATAAAAATAAATGAATATATGTAAAATAACAACATTTTATAAGATAGTAACACACATTTGCTCTAATAGTAACATACATTTATCTCTTTGTTTATGTTACTGTATGGACAAATGTGTGTTAACACTATATGGGCAAAATATATTTTTATGAGAATAAATATGTATTTTTTAATTTATTTATCATCTCTTTAAATTTAGGTTTATTGTTTCATGTAATACATATATTATTATATAAAAAAATAATTATTTATATAAAAATAAGTAAATATTTGTAAATAATCAATATTTGTTCTTTTAGTAACATACATTTTGTTCTTAGATTATGTGAAAAATTATTTATTCTAAAAACAAATAAATGCATGTAAAATAACAATATTTTATAAGATAGTAACACACATTTGCTCTAACAGTAACATATATTTGCCCTTCAATTTGTGTTACTTTATGGAAAAGTATGTGTTACTATATGAACAAATGTGTGTTACTATACTAACATAAATTGAGAGCAAATTTTTAAATATATTACATATTATTATTTAATTTATTTTTAAATTAATAATAATTGAAAATAATAATAAAACTAAAATCTTAAATATTACATTACCTGTGCGTCACCACAGGCGGCTGTGCGGGTGGGGGTGGGGGTGGGGGAAGGAAGGAATTAACATGGTTGTGTAGACAGGGAAAGACATATGTTAATTCCACGGGATTACAAATAGCGCGTGGGGTTATATTTTTTCATAGTCTATTTTAGAAATTTTTATATAAATTTTTATCGTAAAAAAATTATATATATGTTCATATATATATATATATATTTATAATAGTAAATATATTAATTATATAATATATGCTTTATATTTATATACGGCAAACACTCAAATAGAAATTTCTACGGGTCAAAGATCCGTAGAAATATCCATTTTCGAAAATTCGCGGGTCTAAACCGGATTGGGCCGAATTTGAGTATTTTTTTCCAAAATTCGCGCATGTAGTGATTTTCGCTCCCATGTATGTTACAGTCGGGGTAAATGCATGTTACTTTAAGGCAAAACGTGTGTTACAACCAGATTAAATGTTATTTTCTACACATATTCATTTATTTTTATAGAAGTAAATATTTTTCATGCAATGTAAAATATGTATATGTTACATTGTATGTGTAACACATATTTATTCTTAATAAAAATACATTTTATCCTATAGTAACACATATATGCTCATATAATAACACAAATTGAGGAACAAATATGTGTTACAATTAGAGTAAATATGTATTACTGTAAATTTATGTTACAATAGGAGTAAATTTGTGTTACTGCAAATGTGTGTTACATCTAGAGTAAATGTGTGTTACAATTAGAGTAAATGTGTGTTACTGCAAATGTATGTTACAATTAGAGTAAATGTGTGTGTACTGCAAATGTGTGTTACAATTAGAGTAAATGTGTGTTACTGCAAGATAAAATGTGTGTTACTGTATGCACAAACATTTATTTATCCTTATAAAAATATATATTATATTTTATATAACATATATAAGGTATTAAATGATGTATTAAGTACATTAATAACATATTATTAACATAAATCAACAAAGAGAATAAAAAATAAATTAAGTAACACATATTTATACTTGCAGAAATACATATTTTCTTTATAGGTACTTGAAAAGTACAAAAAATTAATTTTTTAAGAACTTGTAACACAGATTTTGCCTAATTGTAACACGTCTTTGCCCTAACATACATGGGAGCGAAAAAAAAATTATTAACATAAATCAACAAAGAAAATAAAAAATAAATTAAGTAACACATATTTATACTTGCAGAAATACATATTTTCTTTATAGTTACTTGAAAAGTACAAAAAATTAATTTTTTAAGAACTAGTAACACAGATTTTGCCTAATTGTAACACGCTTTTGCCCAAATTGTAACATACCTGGGAGCGAAAAAACCTGGAACTACAAGTTGCGCGAATTTTGGAAAAAAATGTCCAAATCTGACCCGACGCGGTTTAGATCCGCGAATTTTTCAAAAATGAATATTTCTACGGTAGAAATTTCTACACAAGTGTTGCTCTTTATATACATGTCCTTAAGAAGTAAAATTTTTATACATAAAATATTTATTTTTATATACATAAATTTAATTATCATTTATATTAAGTTTTTACATAATAAAATTATACTCCCACTGTTGCATAAGAATTTACACACTTTATTTATTTTGAGGTCCAACACAAATTTACACACTACGAAAATTAAAATATAGATTTGCATGTATACTATCACAATTATACACATGTTTAACTATATGTCACTACTTTATTTAAAAAAATATATTTTCTTAAGAGTCGTAAAATTCCAAAGACAAATACTCCTAGGACAGAGGGGGTATGTTTTTATTATATAACTTAAAAATATATAATTTATATATAGCTTTTGAAAGAGTATGTCTCTTGTGCACTAAGTGCACCGTGCAACTCATATTCATTTTTAAAAGTTACACAAAATACTATTGAAAAGACACACATATTATTACTGAAAAGTGTATTTTTAAAAATATACTACCTCCGTCCCACAAAAATTTGCATACTTTTCTTTTTAGTTTGACCCACAAAAGTTTGCACACTTCCAAAATGGAAATATTTCTTTAAATCTCCACCTTTTAAATTTTTTACCTCACAATCTCCACCATACACATTCTACTCATTACACTTTTTCTTAAAAGCCGTGCTCCCAAAAGTACCGCAAACTTTTGAGGGACAGAGGTAATACTTTTTAGTAATAATACGTGTGACTTTTTAGTAATAAATGAAGTTACCTTTTAAAAATACACTTGAGTTGCAAGACACATCTGGTGTATACAAGACTAAGTGCTTTTGAAATAGTGCAATTATAATATTTATGGATACATTTTTCTTAAAGTAGGTAGAAAATTATTTGGTCCAATGAAACATGTAATCCTAAAGAGTTAGTCTTTTAGGGATGGCAAAATGAGTCCAGCCTAATTGGCCGATCCAGTTGCCTCATCTTTTAGGCTAGATTGGGCCTAAAATGTATTTGTCTGAAAATAATTAGGCCTATTTGGTCCGGTCCAATAAGCTCGTCGGGCCGACCGGTCTCAGGCTGAACTCGGCCTGAAACTTTAGACTGCCCAATTTTTTTTAAAATACACACAAAAAATTGTCCAAATTTTTTCAATCATAGAAAGTGTAATTCACAATATTGTTTGTTTTGTAGTTACTTTGTTTATTTAGGAATTTTTAATATTACAAATTACATTTATGATCATAAATTATTATTTGTTTTGGATTATTATTTAACTTTTTATATGAATTATTATTTGAACGTAATTTTAATTGTGATTTATGAATTTTTTAATTAATATTGGATAAGTGATTTATTTTATAAATTTAATCATTAAAATAATATGTCATTTTAGTTCGAGCGAGACTAGACCTTTAAAATATAGACTCGATTAGTAAAAGCAGTCTGATGAGCCAGTATCTGACCGGATCGGACCCATTTATCACATCTATTCATAATATTATATAAAATATGATGATATCATAACTAATAAGATGAACAAGTATAACTTATAAATTTCATATATCGAAATAAACACAAATAGAGACAATACAAAAACCAAAAAACCGACATAACTCAGATCAATATATCAAATTATAGTACATGCTCCATGACTCATACTGAAGTTCCAATAGATAAAACTACAAAGTGAAATAAGTTCAGGAGCTTGGGCGTGTCTCGTATCATAATTAAATAAAAGAAAAGAAAAAAAATTAGAAAAATAAATGTTGTAGTGTGACGTATCGAATTTATTACGTCCACCCTCATTCATACATACATATATATATATATATATATATATATATTAATAGCTTTATTCAAAACTCAAGTTTACATGAATTCATATTATTGTTATATATAATCACTACATTGTTACTCGTATATACTATTATTATTATAAAAATATATTTAATATACATAATAGTGATAGTGTATACACATAACAGTGAAAATTGACGTAACCGAGTTCACCATGAACTCGGGTTTATACAAATTTTTTCATATTAATATTAGAATTAGGTTAATTTAGTTAACTACTTGTATAAAATTGACCATTCTGATTTGATAATTATTTAGTATATTAAATTCTGATATTTTTTTATTCAATTATATGTTACCAATTAATATATATGTATATATTTATCTATATATAAATAAATATATATTGTTGTGTCTGGTTCCAGTCAATGGACATCATGCATAAATCAGAGAGATGGAAGAATCGGGAAAGACAAGAGCGGAAGGATGTCTTTCAGGAAGAAGAGAGGGAAGACGTTTTCCCAAGCTACCCGCCCGTTCAACAGGGAAACCGACAGTAGGAGATTAACCCAGGTGGAGCCCTGACGCTTAGTGGGGAGCGGGCTCATTGAGGGATAATCCACATGCATTAGCAGGCAAAGGCCCAACGATGGTCTGCTTAGAAACCACGAGGAGGATCCTGTTCGATCATGGATAAGAAGCAAATAGAGAAGATATTTTCTGTACTCAAGCCCAGATTGGACGTGGCGAAGGATTAGCACTTACCATGGAAGATATCTCCATAGTAGAAGAGATGTGACTGAATACGGTAGCTAGAAGCCTAGAAAGGGAATTAAGTGTACTAGGTTTACTTAGAAAGCCTTGTGGCAACCTGTGATTGGCCTAAAGATACTAACACAACTGCCCAAGGGTTGGTACCTAGGGGAGATAGCCTATGCCCCATTTAATATGGGCATTAAATGTGGCCAGATAAAGAGAATTTGAGGTACTATAAATATCCCCACATAAGCATTTAACAGAGGTATTAAATGTCACCAACACTTTCTCCACATTTATTTTTTGAAGTAAAAGAGCTAGAAGAGTGCATTTATTCTTGATTTTTGTTAGGTTGTAACATTAAAATCTAATCTGCCACGTTGGCAAATCAACCATTTTCAATCTTCAATAATTTGACTCTAGAAAGAGTGTGTTCTACTTACATTTTACATGCTAAGTAGGGCCCTTAGAGTTGGTTTGAATCTTCGAACCCTCAAACACTCAAATCTTCAAAGCATCTTACGGTGCCCATTCCAGAATAGCTGAAAATATGAAGCACTACTCTGAGGAGGTAGACTGGAATGGGACCCCGGAAGTCTACCACCATGACGACGCAAAAGAGGGCAATCACTGCGATTTTCTCACCCAGATTAAAATCCCAGAAGATATCCAAGCCACTTTGGTAGTCATTCAAAGGCGCAAGCAGAGCTCATGGCCACTCAGACCTCTGCGCATCGCCCGACGGTAATTGAGGGCCTTCCACCTCTGGACGGCTCACGACACCAGCTAGCATCCCTAGTCAACAGTGGGCCTCATTCGCTAAACTTGAAAAAAAATTAATGAAGCCGAACGATCCGTAGGGGTTCTCCGATGCGTCAGATCCATTTTCTAAAAATTGGGGGAACCCCCAAGGTCAACCCACAAATGCGAGTCAAGGTGTGCCGATTTGCCAATAACTTAAAAGTTTTGGATCGAGGAGACCGATCCATGAATGTCTAGCCGAACTGCCACTGATCCGGATTGAACCACAGGTTGCTGATCTGATTCCAGATGTACTGGCCAAAGTCCGAAGACCCTCAAAGATCTCTAAGAAAAAATTGATAGGTGGGATGAACTACGCCTCAGGGCTCAAATGCCAAACTCCCCATTGTGCTCGATGCTCATCCAAGCACCAGCCCAACCCAAGATCAGTGTGGTTGCCGTAGGGCTATACAATGGAAATGTAGACTCTTTCATTCACATGAGCAAGTACTCGACGTACATGGTGTTCATTGGAGCAAGGAGTGGAGCAAATACTGAAAAAACTAGAATACTACACTTACCATACCAGAAAATATCAAATTTATTGAAGGTACGGTATGATACCATACCAAAAATTTTGGTACGATATCGTTATGAATATTTAAAAATTTTAGTATATTGGTACATATCGAAATATTTTTGGTATAAGTTGATATACCGATATACCAAAATATTTCGGTATTGTGGTATGCTGGTATATACCTAAATTTAATATTTAATTTATTTTTACACTAAATAATTAATAAAAATTCTACTTCAATTATTTTGGTGTGAAGCGGTATGACGGTATAAATCAGTATGATCGGTGTGTCAGTATATACCGATATTTCAATATGGATCGATATATACTGAAATATTACGGTACAATACGCGGTATACTTTTTTGGCATACCAAAATTTTGGTATGGTAACGATATACAAAGATGCATATCAAAATTTTCGGTACGGTATGTGGTATGTCACCTCTAATTGGAGCAACTAACACCACTCGATGCCACATATTTCCCCTCACCCTAGGTAACCGAGCCCATCGATGGTGCATATCCATCCCGGCAGCATGCATCCAATTCTTCAATAAACTCATGGAGAAATTCTTAGAATATTTCTCCATATTGGCCCCGAGGTGAGCAGACAGAAAAAAAAGACTAACATTGAACAAGGAGAGAACAAAGTTGACAGGGCCTATCTGGACCGGGGAAACAACATCCTGGATGGAGAACCTATCAGAGATGAGATCAAGGTGTTGGAAGCAATAAACAGATTGAGATTAAACTGGAAGTTGCGGAGGGCCATGAGCTAAGACCACTCGAGCTTTTACATTGAATTCAAATATCCTGGCTTATTGTTTGGTAGAGCACAAGACGGTAGAAGCAGATATTAAAGCGCTCGCCGAGAAGACGCCAGCTATGAACTATAGCGCAAAGAGAAGCTTCACTTACCGCAACCCCCAAACATTCAGGCTGCAAGAATAGTTGAAGTTCAACCTGACTGAGAAACTATGATATTTCCCGGCATACGTATTCTGGCAAATTCTGGACAAACAATTGCTGAACCCAAATTCCCGGAGGATTGTGACCACAGGGGCGAGGCTAATAACAACCTCTTCTGCCAGTATCACAAACAACCATGACATACCAAGAGCTTTTGCAGCGAGATCTACTGAGAGAGTTGTGGAAGCTTTATGAGGAAGGAAAACTGGAGCAGTTTGTGAAGAAACCAAGCGTCGCCCCGCCTTCACCTTCAGTGTCTACAGAAACCTTGAGAGCAGGCTCGTTTGCCTACCGATATTGAACCAGATGGAAAGAAAGACAATCAACATAATCATGACCATGGGAGGCTTCGCACCCGCCACATCATTGTCAAACAAGAGAGTAAAGAGCGAGCTACGAGCACTGGACAATGTCTACTAGGTTTCTCTCCCCGCTAACACCACTATAAAGGAATTGGATCTAGATTTTTGAGTAGAGGACAAAATTGCGATGGTCTACCCGAACACAAATGGCCCCATCATCTCAGTAAAAATCATAGGCATGACGGTGCACTTGATGCTGGTGGATAATGGAGAATTCTGTAACATACTGTTCAAAGTAACAGTCAACCAACTAGATCCTTCCTTTGTGAAGTATGTGGAATCGTTCGACTTAGTGATCAAGGGGTTTGGAGATGTGATGATGAGACCGTATTACATGATTAGGTTAGCCATAGAGTTGGTTCTAGTTTGGACAAGAAGGTCAAGTCCTCGAAATAACTTAATTTTGTAATTGTCGACCAGCCCTCGATCTTTAATGGTTTTCTGGGCAGGTTGTTTGAACATAAATTTGAGGCAGCAACCTCCACCTACTTCTATTGTATTAAGTTCTTGACTCTCTCCGAGAAGGCGGGACCACTTAAGAGAAATCAACAGGGTACGACTGCCCTATTGTAGTATGAAAAGTTTCATTTTAATATCATGATGTTAACACTAGGCAGGGATATGCTAGGAAATTTCCCAATTAAAGTTGACCAAGAAGTGCTACGCATAAGTAATGAGGAAGAATCTTTCCCCACTAGGTCATGGAAATAGATGAAAATCGATGAATGCTAAGAGGAGTTGGAACCCAAAATCGGCTTTGAGCATATGGAGATTGACCCAACTAGGATAACCTCGATCGAGGATCTCAGGTTTTGGGAGCAGCGACATGGCACCTCACCAATAGAAGAGTTGATCTGGATTATCCTCAAACCTATGAGGCCAGCCAACCGGACATAAAAGTCTTGATAGGATCCAATTTGTCGTTTGATAAGTCTGATGCCATGATCAAATTCTTGTAAGAAAATATTGGTATTTTTTCCTAGTCAAATGAAGACATGGTAGAAATTGACCCTGATATATGTAGCCACAAACTACATATTGACCCCGCGTGTTGGCCAATATCCCAAAAGATAAGAAAGTTCGGGCTTGAGAAGTATGGAACACTTGAGGTCAAAGTCAAAATCTGGTGGATAATAAGCTAATAGAAATGGGCGATCCTGATGACAAGCTTTTGTTGGTCTCGAATGCAATATTGATACAGAAAACACCAGGAAGACATAAAATGCTCACTTTCATGGATGCATTCGTAGGCTACCATCAAATCACTATGACAAAGACGACCATAAACATACAACCTTCATGACGAAGAAAAATATGTACTACTGGAAAAGGATGTCGTTCGAGCTAAGAAATGTTAGGGCAACCTATTAAAGCTGGCCAATCACATGTTTCACGATTAGATTGGGAAGACAATGAAAGTATATATAGATGATATTGTAGGAAAAACGAGAAGAATGAAGACCACCTTATGCACTTGGTAGAGACCTTTAGGATGCTCAATAGGTACAAGATGGGGCTAAACCACAAAAAATGCAGTTCTGGAGTGGAGTGGGGTAAATTCTTTGGTCACATAGTGAGTCAGCGAGAGATCGAGGCCAACCCATCGAAGGTTAGAGCAATCTTGGACCTAGCCCCGTCCTAAAATGCTAAGGAGCTCATGAGGATAACCAAAAGCTTAGCCGCCCTCCGACACTTCATGTCTAGGCCAGGGGATAAGTTCAAACCTCTATTTGATTGCCTCAATGGAAAGAATTTTACGTGGACGTCCAAAAATTAGGCCATCTTCAAACAAATGAAGGACTATTTAACGAACCCCCAAATGTTAGCAATGTCGGTGCCTAAAATAAGATCTTCATATTTATTTAGCCACATTTGATGCAACGACTAGCTCGGTCCTCGTACGGACTGAGGGACAAAATCATCTCCTGATATACTACATTAGTCAAACCCTTTACAATACTGAGCTGCAATACCAGCCCTTGGAAAAACTAGCCATGACAATATTGATGAGTATGAGAAATTTGTGGCCTTACTTTTTTTTATCAACACGTGGAGGTCTTGACCATGATGCCGCTCTGACAGATCCTGTAGCGGCTAGACACATGGGAAGATGTCTTAAACGGGCGATTGAAATAGGTAAATATGGAATCGCATACGCTCCCAAGACAACTATCAGGATCAGGTGCTCGCTGATTTCATTGTTGAACTCGCAGAGACGTCTAAGACAAATTCAACACCCTGGAAGCTGTATGTGGATGGCTCCTTGACAGCGATCAAATCTAGGGTGGGCATTGTTCTAATCAGTCTGGAAGACCAGTCTTTTATGATAGCCATCAGGTTTGATTTCCATGTGATGAATAGCGAGGACGAGTATGAAACATTAATTAACGGCCTAGAAATGGCGATGACTGTGGGGGCCAGACACCTTTAAATCTTCAGTGATTCCCAGATAGTTTCCTACCAAAATATAAGGGGAATACGAAGCACGAAGTGACCACATATTGACATGACAAAGGTTGACAAGAAGCCTGCTTGAGAAGCTCAATTAGATGGAGGTCATACTCGTCATAAAGCTCAAGAATACCCAGAGCGATGCTAGGCGAGATTGGGAACCTCCGAGGGAGAAGCAAACTTCTCCAGGGTAACAATCACGAGTCTGGCTGACCTGTCAGACAACCAAGTTTTGGTCGCCTTGGACAAAGGCGAGGAAAGTTGGATGGCATCCATTATTAAATATATCCAGACATGCAAAGTCGCCAGTGACAAGAATCAAGCCCAACAAAAACTATTATTTATTAAAAAATTGAATAAATGAATTAATTTCACATCTTTTTATAAATTTGAACTTTTAGATAGATTCAATTCTCTAATAGTATTAAAGTTTAGACTCATTCAATTTATGTGGATTTCAACTCTAAATATATTAAATTGTCTATTTATTAGATCTCCTCAAAGGGAAAATTGAAAAATTCAGACCAGTCAAATTTATAACATCTTGTATTTTTATCCATTTTTTTGTAATACTTGATATTTTAAAATTATCACAAAAATATATAAGACGGGTGGTGAAGTTCCAACCTCCTAAAATATTTGCATCACTCTTGTACTAGATGTTAGGGAATTAATACAAGTGAATTAACTTCTTTTTTCTCTATAAATTCATACTATTAGATGAAATGAAATTTTTAATGGTGTTAAAGTCTTTAGTTTTCTAAAATTTTGGACCATCATACTTTTTATTTCTCGCCAACATCACGAATTTACATTTCTCTAAAAGCAATTTCGATGCTGTGAATTTACATTTCTCTAAAAGCAACTTCGATGCTGTTAAATTGTCCATTCATTGTGTCATGGAAATCTTTTTATTATACAAATTCTTTTGTGAAACAACATTGTGTGATATGGGTTGACTAAACTAGGGGGAGATTGATTCACATTCATAGGGAAATGACAGTGGAAATTATTGAAATGATTAAATAGTGAATCACAGTGTGAATGACTCTAATCTTAATATATGTGGAAATAAAAATAAAGAGGAAATAAAAAAATCCGACCTGCCAGATTCAAACCAGTGACCTAAGGATTTGCTGCATCCTAACTACAGTCCTCCGCTCTACCAACTGAGCTAAGGTCGGCTTGTTATACTTTGGTCTAAATTGAAAGAATTTACTTATATGATTATCATCTGTTTAAAATATATAGACGTAAAATATTTATATATTAAAAGTGTCAAATAATAGAGGGTGAAAATTTCGTGTCTCTTTTTATTAAACACAGTGATAGAAAAATAAGTTAGACTTAATTTTTTCAGCTCACGAAGCTAAGCGAACGAGAGAAATCAGCGGTCGAATATTTTAATTGCATGACAGTGATAGCCAAAATGCATGACAATCATGACAATAATAGTTTTTGTTGTATAGTGATATACTTAATGGGTGACAGTGGTATTCTTTATTGCATAACAGTAATATTCATAAGGCATGAAAATAATAGTGTAGTGCATAACAATGATCATAAGAATGCAAGATAGTGATGACAATGATAGTCTTTATTGCATGATAGTGATAGTCACTATGCATAATAGACTGATATTGATAAACATATGTATGACACTGATAGTTTCTGTGTCTGATAGTGATAATCATAATGTAACATCATCATCATCAACTTAACGCTAACGAATCAATACCTACAATTTTCTGACCACCACCTCAATTAAAAGACATATTTGACTTGAATTTTTTGTCACACACACACATATATATATATATATATATATATTAAATATTATATATAATAATAATAAACTTGTATATTGTTCCCACATTCGTATAACATTGGAAGATTTTATACTTTTAATAAAATATGAGAGGATTTCATGCACACTTTTATCAAACATAAAAGAATTTAAGCAATTAATAAAATATAAGGATATTTTATACATATATACACGATCTTTCTTTACCGAATAATAAGCGCTAAACATTTTAGTTGGAATTTCTTTAACCAAAAAAGTGGGGAATAACATCAAGGACTTCCCGTCCATTCTGTTGGAGACAGATGTTTATAGGAAATGTGGATTTTCACTCAACATTTGTAGAAAAAAGTACAAAATAGTTCAACAAATTCACAAAAAAAATTCGCAGTGATGCAGAAATCGGCCTAGGTGCTAGGCGGTCTCTTGCCGACCCGATTTCTACAAAATCGGTAATTCTAGGCGTTTTCGGGTCTAGGCGGCTCTAGACGGCCTTTAAGCGGCCCTAGGCGGTCTCTAGGCAGCCCAAATTCTATATTTTTATATATATTTTTTAAATTAAAAAAAAATAGATGCCCGCCTAGGCGGTCAAAAAGCGCTCAATTACCGATTTCTGACTTCTACAACCTTGATTTTTCGTGAGGCTTTATTTACACAGCTTGTCGATGTTTATTATTTTGGATTGAGATTCCCATGCATTTTCGTGTCCATTTCTGGCGCACTTTGTGGCATATGCCCAATATTGAGTTGCATATTGATTATCATCCTCAGACTGATGGACAAACAGATTCGGTTAAATGTTCTTTAAGTAATGTGGTTAATCATTCTTTAGGTAACTTACTTTGTTGCTTAGTGGGGGATAATTTAAGGATGTGAGATACTAAGTCATGTTTTGTGGAATTTGCTCATAATCAGGCTTTGAATCGCAAAAGGTTCAGTCCCTTTTATGTGGTGTATAGTTTGGTTCGTTGTGCAACTGTCGACTTGCTTACTATGTCTTCTACTTCTGCTCCCGATGCTCATGTTGTTGACATCATTAGCGAGCTTCAACAAATCCATGCTACTACTCGTTCTCACTTAGAGACTGCTGCATATAATAAGCACTGTGATGTTCAATTCATGGTGGGTGATTTTGTGAGGATTGTTCTCGCGAAGGACATTTTCCACTTCGTGGGTACAACAAGTTGAAGTCTCACAAGACTGGTCCGATTGAGATCGTGAAGAAGACTGAAATAAATGCTTATCATCTTAGTTTTTTTGGGCATATTCGTACTTCCAATGTCATCAATATGGAGCATTTAATTCATTTTGCATGTGATAAGTCCCTTGGAGACAAAATTGATTTCGATTCGAGGATGAATAATTTTGAAGATAAAGTTGTGCTTTGTTACTACCTCCATACCCCAAAAAGTTTTGGTACTTTTGGGGGCACAATTATTAAGTAAAAGAGTAACAAGTAGAATGTGTAGTGTGGAGATTGTGAGGTAGATATTTTGAGGATGGAGATTTAAATGAATATTTCCATTTTAGCTGTACACAAACTTTTGTGGACGAACTAAAAAGAAAAGCATGCAAGCTTTTGGGGGACGGAGGTAGTAGTTTATTTCGGACTTATATATTAGACACAATATTATCGAACTTTCTCTTATTTTAAATGAACATGCTACTAGTATTTAAACTCTATGAACATTAATTATTAGAATTTTGATTATTATTGATGAATAATAAAGGATTATTTTTCTTTTGGCTTGAGCGATTCGATCAGTATACATAGTATTAGCTCGTCCTCTTATTCATATTATGTGAGTTTTTTTTATTTATCATGGTTAAGTGTTAAAGTTAGGAATAATATTGAACTAATGTGATCCAAAATTGAACCGTTAAGTCACTGAATGGTTATATAATTGAAAGTTAGTTAACTAACTCTGAGATTCTAGTTTGTTAGTGTATACTTTGAAGAGACATAATTTTAAGTTGAGAAATCAGTTTTATATATATATATATATATTTTGAAGTGGTAGCTGGCATAACAAGCTATCAGATAATTGAGAAACTGTTCAAGAGTTGATTCAAAATATTAAAAATATGACTTTGAAGTTAGGAGTTCTTCACATTTTCGGGTGTATTTGTAATAGAGTTTTAAGTTGGGTCAAGTGAGTGAGTGTATCTCTTGTTTGTCTTTCTGTTGTATTGTTGCCCAAAGCATGCATATATATATATAATTAAAGTTTTCTTTATTCAATCTCCTTCTTTATGCGTGCTTTTACCAACTGAAATGTTCATTAATTAATAACTATGGTTTTATCTAGCTATACAAAAATATTAATTGGACATACACTAGAATATATATAAAATATGATTAAAAATAGAAGTTTTGTCATCTGCAAGAAAATGTGTATGTGTTGACCAACTTTTATTCTTTGTAAATGTCAGAAATACTACAGAAAGAGAAGATATGGAGCATGCATGATTAATGAAATACTATATATATATATATAGATGTAAAGAATAAATCTCCAAATTTCGTTGTGTAAGGAGGGCCGGGGGAATATTGAGGGAACATGAGGGACCCCATATGTTTTCTGCATGTTATTTTACCCTATGCATGCCCACATTTAGAAAATAAAAAAATAAATAAAGAAAATTGATTTATGCACACATCCTTGGTTATCTAATATACTCTAAAAATGCACCCCTAGCCCACATTTAATATTGACGAATATTTCTTAGTTTGTTTAATATATGTGATAAATCAATTAATTTAAATGACGTTAATTATAGCCGGATGACATTTAAATCAAATTTTAACATAAGAAATCATCTCTAATGGAAGAATCGTATAATGATATATACTTATTTGAATTATAGGTGAAGTGAATAAAGGTACGTATTTCATGAGTATGAACCATATATAATACTTTTTTTTAGGATGACACATAACAATTTATAAATAATAAAAAATATATTTCAAAAACTCAAGCTCTCACAATACTTGACCCAAAGGATTAAAGATAGGAGGCCTTAATTACTTGTGGTTTTACTAATATATTTAGATCTATTAGGAAGTCTCCCTATTACATATTTACACAAAATGTCACAATATTTTGACATTTTAGGCTTATATTATACTCAATTTATTTAATTTTTTACTTGATACATAAAACTTTACTAAATTGAACGAAGGGAGTATTAAACTTTTTGAAAAAGTTGAAAATGTCAACTAGTTAATTAAAATTATCAGAAAAGGATTATCAAGAACCTGTGCCAATCTATCATATTTATTGTTCATGAATATCTTTATTAATTAATTTTGTACTATTTAAATTATTCATAAGTAGTACTGCAATATTTAAAAAAAAAAAATTTAACTATTAAATAATCAAGAGTATCAAATTCCAATAGTGATTTCATGAACTACATTTGCACGATAAGAAAATAAAAGATTATCAATGAAATTTGTATATATAGCTACAAAATTTTCAATAAAAAATTCTGAAGTGGGATTATCTACAAATTTTTCTAAATATATAGGCATCTTCACTGCTTACGTAAAAATAATTTGCCAACGAATATTTATTTTTAACTATATTTCTGTAAAAAAAAAAAAAATCTTGTTGAAAATTAATTACCTAGTATTTCATTCCGTAGACAAATTGATTTTGTTGATAGTTTGTTTGTACGATTAAAAAATTATATTGGCAACTCATATGCAATTCCATAATAAAAGTTTTTTATTGAAATTTTTTATCTGCAAATCTAATTTCGTAGACAAAATTTGGGAATTTGTTTATAAAAGTGATGTGTTTATTAGTAAGGTAAAGTAGACGACAAACCTAGCCAGGATAACTAAATTTCGCCGATCTATTAAAAATGCTCAAAATATGAAAAAAAAAATCACTTTATAAATACATTTGATAATACATAATATTTCCATATACTTTTAAAAATAAAAGATAATCTTTCTTAGAATGTCTTCGTTTAAGGCAAACATTCTAAAATGTTCATACTATTGAATGGTATTAGTACTCACATTTTTTTCTTTATACACTCATTTTTAATTGACTTTCATACTTTCTATTTTATTTAAAATATTAATACAAATATACTTATACTTATGTGTGACATTTGATATTAGTCTGATTTTGTGATACAACCTCCTTTATTTTCTATTGACATATTATATTTGGGTGTCATTGACGCACTATCGGGTAAAATAGAAGCGTTTTTTTTTTTTAAGTATTGTATTACTCCTTTCAAGTTTCAACCCACAACACCACGGTAACTTTTGGGTACAAAGTTTAAAAATAAATTATGATGAATAGAGAGTTGAGAGAGAATTTAAAATTTTTTATGTGTAAAGTATGAATGTAGTTGCCTAAAAAATAATAATATTATGTGTAAATATATGAATAAAATGATGAATATATTGTGACAGTGAAACTTAAAGAAGAATTTTCTTTTCTTGGTGTGTAGAAAAATTGTGAGATATATAAATAAGGAAAGTAAGCAATGTTGTTGTATAACAAGAGAAGGATATTACGCTATTAATCTATGTTTCCAGAAACGACAATATTTTACACTGTTAACTTACAATTCATTTTATTTTACACATAATATACACATTATTTTAAAACTCATATAAAATAAAATAAAACTAATAAAATTGAAGCATGTACTATTCTTATTATAGGAAAAACCAGTGTACAATCATGAAAATGTGCGATGAATCGATGATTGGATTCTTCGTACCTTTTCTTTTAAAGAAATATGAAGCATTTTCCCAAAACACCCACTTCCTTTGTACCTTTTGTTTGAGTAGAAGTGATATTAAGAATTTGTTTTGAGTAGAGATGAATAGGGGCCCACGAGAACGTGGTTTTTCTTAATGGTCATCTCTTGCTAAATACCCTCTTCATTCCCTTCCATTCATTTAAAATTAAACTAAATTAAAATATTATCTAAGTGTGGTTTGAGAAATATCAAAGGCTAAATAAGTCAATTTTCACATGAATTAATAATCTTGTAATTAGAATTTCTACTTAACTTGAGAATCAACACCCCCAAGTCCTTGAATTTCTTTTACTTTAATTTTATAAAGATATTAAGGTGGGAAATTTTGACCATGTTTATTTATTACAACTATATAAAGTAACGCTCTCCATGCGTTTGATTGTTTCACTAATTAACAGCTTTATGCACATTTGTGACATGTTGTGATGATGATTACTTGGAATTAATTAAAATTAGCAGCAAAAAGTTTATTGTTGCATTGACAAAAAGTACGAAAGTCATAAAGTTGGAAGAGGTAATTGAAAATAAATAAAAAGAAGAAGTATAACAGGGATTAGAAAAACAATGACTAGATTTTTTTTTAATTTCCATTTTCAGAGTTATTTTCATTAATGTTTTATTTATTTTACAAATTGGATATCTTATTTTATTTTTGATTGGATAGATCATTATCTCCACTTTCAACAATTTTGACTCTCATTTTCATTTTTTTTTTGTTTTGGAAGAAAATTTTTCTACAAATATCATTTGTTGTGTCAAATTAATTTCAAATCGTTATAGGCATGTACATAACATAAATAGAAAATCAACAAGAAATTAGAACTTTATACATGCATTTTAGAAAATTGGGATATCAAATGGCAATGGATGAAGGAGGTTGAGGACTAGAAAAAAGGAATATTCGACCACTTCAGTAAACATTTTCAGAGGGTGGATTTTGAGGAATACACATGTTGTGTCTAATTTGTGTGTAATGCATTTAGAGCTTGTTTGGTTCGTAAGATAAGCTAAGATAAATTAAATTATCTAATTTGATATTTGATTCATTAATGGACAAAGACCCAACATTAATAAAAAGCCCAAAATAAAATTTCAATTATCTTATGAATGAAAGATAATATTATCATAGCGAAGATGTATGATAATAATCCATTATTTTTATCTTTACTAAAATACTCCTCTTATATTGGAAATGAGAACTATAATTATTTTTGTTTATGATATAGATGACAAAATTTTCAATTGCTATTTTTTTTTTATTAATCTTACAATCCAAATATTCAAAATGAAATTATCTTAGGTTACTAATTATCTTAATCCATCAATCCAAACATACTTTTTAACTCACAAATAACAATATTTAGATTATAATCTTATCTAATTTATGTTGCCCTTACTAAATGATTTTTGTATAGCTTGATAAAAGTTTGATTCTTTGGTACAATATTTATTTGATTCACACAAATATTGCTCAAACATGAATAAGAAAGAAAGTATGATATAATTTTGTTTCACAGTTCTCACTCACCCCTTACTTTAATAACTTTGACCAATTCCAGAA
>JAPKLY010003034.1:0-20846 GCA_026898435.1 Prunella vulgaris | reverse complement strand
CTGCAATCTACCTAAAATAGGAAAGATTTGATTTGATCTCCTCCAACGGATCTATTTTGAATCTTACCTATAAATATGGAGAGCCTTGCACCCATTCAAGGCTAACGGGAAATTTCCAAGAGAAAACTCTCAAGAATCTAAGCATTCAAAGCATACTATAAACAACACTCTGCAATTAAATTTCCCTAGTGTTGTAGTAGGATTCACTCTGTATTTGCTTAGATCGATAGCTCTATTATTTAGCATTGTTTTGTATTGCTAGAGCTATCTTAGTTGGAAACCGGAATACCAAACCACTCAAGGTGTGAGATTGGTTGGTTAGAAGGACTGGGACTTGTAAAACGCCCAGGGGTCAGTTCCTAAGAGAAGAAGTTGGCTACTCGTGTCCCTTGGCACGTAAAACCCAAGTACCTATCCTCAGGGTTTTGAGGATAGCTTCCTGTTAAATCAGGTCGTGGACGTAGGAGTTGGTTATCTCTGAACCACGTTAAAAAGTCCACTGTGTGCTGATTTACTGTTCTGTTCAGGATCATAACTGTCATAATAATAAACTGAACATTCTGCATCATTTTTCTATTCAGACTGAATCAATCATCCCGAATCTTAATACTGTGCACTCAGCCTTAACCACCAGTTTACTAAGCGAACTCAGAGAAATTGTTTTCAGAAACTAAAACGAGTAGAATCTAAGGGCTCACTTTCCGCACTCACTCTGGCTCACTGAGATAGTGGTCCAACTGACTAGCTTCCGAGCGGTCAGTAGGTTTGTTATCTCTACTGAGCTTCCAAGCACTTTACTCACACTCAGCTTATCTGACTCATTACTGAACATTCCCTGCTGCCCCTGTGGACCTTCAGCATACTGAGTACTTCAGGAAATCCTGACTGAGAGTGTTAGAGCATTTTTCTGAGTCTTTCAGAAAAATCTGACATCAGTGTATTCCCCCCATACACTGATTATACTCATCTCGGGACCAACAAGTGGTATCAGAGCAGTGGTTCAAGATAAAAGGTACACTGACAAGATCCAGCTCCAAACCTGAACGATCATCAGGGAGCAGGAGGGAGTCATCTGATAAAAGGTACACTGACAAGAAGTTTGCTTCTGATGTAGATCAGTGCTACCACTGCAAAAAGACCGGACATTATCAGTATGATTGTCCGGAGCTCAGTGCTCGTGAGCGAGAGGATCGGAGAGCCAAGAGAGAGCTCAGGGAATCAGACCGGAGAGCGTTGCTTGCTGAGGATTCCTCAGATTCAGATGGCCCAGGACACCGATCCCCTGAACTCTTCTCCGATGAAGAGTATGATGACCTCTGCCTGATGGCAGATGACGAGGTATGTTCTTCTGCCTCTTCTCCTGATCACGCACCTGAGCTTAGCTCAGATTCAGCAGGAGAACTCGACCTTCAGCTCGCCCTAGAGCAATTGATGGTTGACTTCTAAAGGCTGCAGGAGACTCATACTCACACAGTGGATGTGAATGCACATCTGAGTGAGGAGAACGATCGGTTAACTGAGTCTCTCAGAGTAAGAGATACTGAAGAAGCCCTCAGATTAGTACATCTTCAGGAAGAGCTACTTCATGCTCGGAACAAGCATGATGAAGCTCCACTGGAGGTAGAAAGACTGAAGGGTGTAATCAGCTCGCTGATTGAGGCTCGTGACACGGATCTGTTCCTTGCTCAGGAACAACTGATGATTGAGCGAATTGCTTTGAGAGTGATGTTCGAAACTGAGTGGCAAGCTCGCATTTGTGCTGAGCAAACTGCTTGGGATCTTGAGCTGATCTCAAAGGAGAAAGCTCATGAAGAGTTGGTGCTTCAATACACCTCTGAAATTGAGGCCCTGAAAGAAATAAATGGGCATCTTGAAGTTAAGCTGAAGAAGTTATACACATCTACCCAAGTGGTTGATGAGTTGACAAGTTTCTCTCAGCTGACTAATGGTGCTAAAGCTAGGTTAGGCTATGATGCCTCAACAGACCCAAAGGGCAAGAAGAAGAGAGGTGCTTCAGGGAGCAACTCTCAAAAGAAGTTTGTCCCTGCCCTAACTGATGACAAGAGCTCAAGTGTTGCTCATCAGAATAAAGGCAAAGGGAAGGAGAAAATGCCTGCTGAACCTGTCAGGCAAAGGACTGAGGAATCTAGGCCAAAACCTAAGGGAAAGGCCAATGCTCCTCATCCTGAGTCAGGAAAGACAGATCAAGGGAAATCCAAGGCTCGGCCTAGGAATCCTCAATCTGGGAAAAATTCTGCTCCCAGCACTTCTCAGGTCCAGCCTAGAAATGTTCAGAGCAGAAGAAACTCAGGACAGAGGAGGCCTCAGGCAAGGCCAAGGACTACTGAGGTCCAGATTTCTCAGACAGGGCACAGAGCCCATCAGGAGCGTCCTAATCCTCAATGGAGAAGGACAAACCAGGTGGCCTCTGAAAGGCAAAGGAGACCTGACTCCAGAAACACTCAGGGTAGACCTCAAGTGCCAAAAGGTCAGGCCCGAGCTGCTCCTTCTAGGGATCAAACTCAGCCCAATGCACCCAGGCCAAGAAGGAACATGAGGCCCACCCCCAGAAATCAATATAGGGCTCCTGTATCTCAGGCTGACACCCATACACCCTCAACTTCCCAGGCACAAAGAAAGAAGAGAACTGTGTATGTTGATATTTCAGGGAAACAGGTTTACGCTTCTGATGCTATCAGAATTGCTAAACAAATCTGGATCCCGAAGGGTATGACTGACTCAGTAGGACCCAATACGAGATGGGTACCTGAGGCCTGATTCTTTTCAGGTCACTGCGGGCTACAAGAAGAGGAAGAAGGATCTGATGAAGGACTGGTACTTGGACTCAGGATGTTCCAGGCACATGACTGGATTTCGTGATCTCCTTCAGGATTATGTAGCTCAGGAAGGCCCGCAGGTAACCTTTGGTGATAACTCTAAGGGTTTCACCAGAGGATTCAGAACCCTTGTTATTGACTTTGTCTGTGTACTGAATGTATCATATGTTGAGGGACTGAGACATAACTTACTCTCGGTTAGTCAGTTCTGTGACCGATGATATAGTGTAGAATTTACATCTAACATGTGTCTTGTGAAGGACAAATCTACACTACAGGTTCTGATTACAGGTAACAGCAGGGGCAATGTATATTTTGCCGACTTCAAGAGCAGCCCTCCTGAAACTTGTCTGGTCGCTAAGAGCTCCTCTGAGCTCAGTTGGCTTTGGCATAAACGTCTGAGTCACTTAAACTTCAAGATTATTAACAAAATCTCTAGACTCTCTCTTGTAGATGGTCTGCCTAATGAAGTTTTTAGCAAAGACCACATATGCGGAGCATGTCAGGAAGGCAAGCAAACCAAAGCCTCATTCAAAGTGAAGGAAGCCTTCTCAACTGACAGAGTGCTTCAGCTCCTACACATGGATCTCTTTGGTCCAGTTACTCCTGTCAGCATAAATGGTAGGAAATATACCCTTGTTGTTGTTGATGATTATTCCAGGTACACATGGGTTATTTTCTTGCTGAACAAAAAGGAGACTCAGGTCAAGCTTCCAGAGTTACTCAAGCAATTGAGTACTGAACAGGGTCAGAGCATAGTCAGGATTCGATCAGATCGAGGAACCGAGTTTATAAACTCTATTATAACTGACTTCTGTATTAACCATGGTATAGCTCATGAGACTTCTGCAGCTAGGACCCCTCAGCAGAATGGGGTAGCTGAAAGAAGGAATCGAACCCTGAAGGAAGCTGCCAGGACTATGTTGGCTGAATCAGGACTGCCCAAGAAGTACTGGGCTGAAGCAATCAACACTGCTTGCTACACTCAGAACCGATCTATGCTGAACAAACAACATGCTCAGACACCCTATGAAACTTGGAACAAGAGGAAGCCTCGCATCTCTTATTTCCATATTTTTTGGTGTAAGTGTTTCATCTTGAACAATGGGAAAGACCAGCTGAAAGCCTTTGATAGCAAATCTGATGAGGGAGTTTTCTTAGGATACTCCTCAGTCAGTAAAGCCTTCAGGGTGTATAACTGTCGGACCCTTTGTGTGGAGGAAACACCTCATGTTGTGTTGATGAGGCTGCATCAGTGCATAGGAAACATGTTCCAAGTCCTGACACTGAGGGAATTACCAAAAGGGTAACAAGACTGAGTCTGAAGAATCCTGAATTCAAGATCAAACTTGTCAGTGCTCCAAAGGGATGGGATGATGAAGATGAAGATCAGGATGGACTTCAGGCCAACCCTCAGCAAGCCCCTGCCTCGGAAAACGCTGAGTCTCAGACGGAAGGACGGACTCAACCTGAGGTACGTACTGTCAGTGATGATGCTTCTGCACCTGAGACAGTTACTGAGTCCAACACTGTAGGGGGAAACAATTTCTTTGATATTGGTCAACCCTCAGGAAATGACTCAGTATCCCCTGTTCTTGGTCGTTCCGCTTCTTTGCCTATTATTGTCGAGACTGATGTTTCAGGATCAGGCAATGGAACATCAGTAGCTCCCAGTGCTCCAGTCAGCAGGAGGCGGTGGCTAGATGATCACTCATTGGCTGATATCATTGGTGATATCAATGAGGGGGTCAGGACGAGGTTGTCCTTTGGCGAAAGCGCTATGTTTTGTTGCTTCCTGAGTGATCAGGAACCTACAAGCATAGAAGAAGCTCTAGCTGATCCCAACTGGATCCTAGCCATGCAGGATGAGCTCAATCAGTTTGAGCGGAATCAGGTTTGGGAGTTAGTTGAGAGACCTAGGCGTCAACATGTTATTGGCACCAAGTGGGTCTTCAAGAACAAGAGGGATGAAAAGAATGTTGTTGTCAGGAATAAGGCCAGACTAGTAGCAAAGGGTTACTCTCAGGCCGAGGGTATTGACTATGATGAGACCTTTGCTCCAGTCGCAAGATTGGAAGCAATCAGGTTGTTTCTGGCTTATGCAACATTCAGGAAATTCAAAGTGTATCAGATGGACGTAAAGAGTGCTTTTCTGAATGGTGTACTGAATGAAGAGGTGTATGTTGAGCAACCTCATGTATTAGAAGTTGGTAACAAGGTATATCACCTGAAGAAAGCTCTTTATGTCCTGAAGCAAGCTCTGAGAGCTTGGTATGATACATTATCCCAATTCCTGATAGACCACGGGTTCGTGAAAGGAACAGTGGACAGGACCCTCTTCCGGATTTCTGAAGGGGAGGACATTCTCTTGGTTCAGATTTATGTGGATGACATAATTTTTGGATCTCCTAATCTGAAGCTTTGTGAGAAATTCTCCAAGCTGATGACTGGGAAATTTGAGATGTCAATGATGGGAGAAATGAATTTCTTTCTGGGTCTCCAAGTCAGGCAAACTGACTCCGGAATCTTCATAAATCAGTCCAAGTATGCGAGGGACTTGATTCAGAAATTCGGAGTTCAGTCCAGCAAAGTCTCACGTATTCCCATGAACACGAATGAGAAGCTGGATCCTGACAAAGAAGGAGTCTCAGTAAATCAGACTGAATATAGGGCACTGATAGGATCCCTATTGTATCTGACTGCTAGTCGTCCTGACATCACTTATGCAGTTGGAGTTTGTGCAAGGTATCAGTCTGATCCAAAGAATAGTCATCTAGAGAGTGCCAAAAAGATACTGAAATACCTGAGAGGTACAGTCAATCTAGGACTTTGGTATCCCTCTGATGACAACCTAGAACTGACTGGCTATTCAGATGCTGATTATGGAGGCTGTAAACTTGATAGGAAATCAACTACAAGCGCATGTCAGTTTCTAGGGAGTAAACTGATCTCTTGGTTTTCTAAGAAGCAAACCAGTGTTGCAACGTCTACTACTGAGGCTGAGTATATGGCAGCAGGCAGTTGTTGTTCTCAGATCCTTTGGCTGAAACAACAACTGAGAGACTACCAAATAGAGGCCACTGAAGTCCCAATCTATTGTGACAATAATAATGCCATTGCCATATCCCAAAACCCAGTCTTACATACAAGGTGTAAGCATGTAGACATCAGGCATCATTTTATCAGAGATCATGTTGAGAAGAAGGACATCAGGATGGAGAGAGTCCCTACTGAAAAACAGAGAGCTGACATCCTGACTAAGGCTTTGCCTGAAACCAGGTTTGTTGAGTTATCAGTAGAGTTAGGACTACTTGACCCAGGCTTAGGAGATTCTATCTGAATCTCTGATCAACTGATTCTCAACATTGCCGCAACCTATCAGAGTGTGAAGAAGGATGAGGGGGAACCAGCTCAGGAAGGAGGAGATGAGCAGGAGGCTGCTGAACCAGTTCAGGCTGAAGCCCCATGGCCGTTCCCTGCGCCCGATATGAACGACCTATCAGATTTTGAGATTGTAGCAAGGGGAGAGGCAGCTGAAATGGTGGAGAGAAGGTTTCCTGACCTCTCAGAAGCTCAGAAGGAGGCAGTGGTGCAACTCCGCACTTTTGCCAAGATCAGAAACGCTACATGGTCTGAGCTCAGTCAGCTAGGAGAGTCCAGAGGATGGGACTGCATTGCAGAGTTAGAAGCCGCCCTCTTTGATCATTTTGGTGTGAACTCTCTACATCAATTGATTAAGATGGTGGATTTTATCAAAACAGTCCACCGAACTTATCCTGAGCCTGAGATTCAGAAAGCTGAGGGAGAGCAGGAAGGGGAGAAGGAAACTGAGTTGGAGGTTGTGGAGATTGCTGATGATGATCAGCAAGGTGGCACTGAGGGAGTCAGTGCACCGGCCGATGAAGTAATCCTGGGACTTGGGATTGCGGAGGCTTCAGGAGAGGGTCCACAAGGCATGGTCCGAGTCAGAGGAAAATGGACCACACCTGAATCTCTATATCTTCAGAATTCCTCACGAGCTCTTGGCAATCTGCACATGAGGGTGATTCTCGTTGAGCGAAAAGCAAGTAGGGTTGGTACAAATTCTGAGACTCTGAACAAGAAAGTGAACAACCTGGACCGTGACCTAAATGATATGGCCACTGATATGCATGCTGCAATCGATCTTCTTGGAGAAGTCAGAACACAACATTCAGTGGATCTTACTGCTATCTCCGAGCAAGCTAAAAGTGCCATACAAAGCTGCAATCAGATGGTCTCAGATGTACAGACTCAGCAGGAGACTAAGCTTGCCACTTTTCTTGATCAACAATTGTCTGAAAAAGTTGATCAACTAGTTGATGAAAAGTTGGCCAAACTGAAAGCTGAACTGAAAGAGGAACTGCTGAATGAAATGTCTGAACAGGAGAAGGATGCAATTGCCACTGCCCTGAACAATCGGATGATGAGCTTTGAAGGACGGCTAAAAGCTGAGCACAATTCAGCCATCGTCAAGCTAAGTGTTGGCCTGAGAGGGATGGCCAGGCAGATTGGACAATTGCAGGGAAAGCAGACTGAGATGGATGGTCAGTTTACACTATTGGCGGAGTCAGTGGATGAAGTTGTCAAACAGATAAATGACGATGATGCCAAAAAGGGGGAAGAAGGGAAGAAGCAAATTGCCATTACTGGTAAAGCAAAGAAGAAAAACTTCCCCCCTGAACTGATAGCGGCGGAAAGAAAGAGGACAAGGTCTGTCGCTGCCATCGAAGCTGCTGAAGGTTCAGAGCCGAAAAGATTGAGGCCGTCTGAGGACCCCCGCTCTGGAGCCTTTATACAAGGAAATGGAGGAGCAAATGCAAATTGGGCTGACCACTCAGAAGAAAATGGTGATGACTGAAGCTGAAAAGATAGCAAAGATAAAGGAGATTTCGCTCCTCAGTCAGATCCAGCGCTTGAAAGAGTCCAATGAGTATCTGACTTCGCAGGTTCAGAAGAAAAAGTCTGTGACTTCTGGATCTCGGATGAAGACTCAGAGGAATTTGGTGGTCAGTTCACATCAAAGCCCTCCTCTGAAGTTTGTGGAAGACTTCATTCCGATAGAGCTGTTGGAGGTGTGGATTCCGATCCGGAATAGGTGGGCCTACCTATTCTATGTGGTGGGGCTATGGGACGATCTAACTGAAGAAAAAGACGTCATACTCCATCACTGGATGGCACAGGAACATCCTGATCTCTGGGCTGATATCATCAGACATGCTGACATTGAAGGTGTCGAGATTCTCCTCCGGAATTCATCAAGTACCCTCCTCCACTCTTTAGGAACTCCAAGCAACTGGACCGGAAAGCAATATCTGAAGAAGTCGTCAGGGTAGGACGAGCTGCCGGGGCCATTGCTGATCGGAACAGGATGAAGCAGGTCCTGAACCGGGTATTGGAGATGTACGAGATTCCACTGACTGCTTGGAATAAGGATGAAGACTAGATCAGGAGCTAGTTGTTCAGAAATTTTGTAATAGCTTCAGGATACTTGTATTTTCTTATCAATCAATGAAGTTATTTACTTTTCCTGAGTACAACTTCTTGTTGACTCCTGAATCTACTTTTCTGAATCCTTATCAAGAACTGTACTAACCCATTCCTTGTTTTCATCTTATAGACTAAGTACCTAGTTTGTCAGGTGGTACTGAGTTGTTCTCACTGACTAAGTCAGTTGATTGTATAGATGAATAGGAATTTGCTTAAGGGTTTTGGCATCATCAAAAAGGGGGAAATTGTTGGGACAATCTGAGTGTTTTGATTAGATCCCAAAACCTCTGATGAATTTGCCTAAGTATAGTTGTTCAGGATAAAATAATTTAGGATAGTTAGGTTAGTAATTCAGTACAGGAGGACCATGCTGAAGACTGAAGAATATTGGAGTCGACCCAATTTACTGAAGTCTGATGTGCAATCCATCCTGAAGAAGTCAGAGTCAGTTCTGCTAAAGACTGTCTGTACTGAAGCTGAAGAACGAAGCCTGCTGATCCATCCTGAAGACTATCCTGAAGTACCATTGGCTGATGCTTCTACTGAGTACACTAAGCATACTCAGGACAGAACTTAGTCAGTGAAGAGTAAGTGTTACCTATCAGGCTGTGCTGAATGCACTTAAGACCTGACTTAGGTCTTGGTTCAGTTTACCTGAATCATGTAAGTCAAAAGCAAAAAGGTTACACATACTGGGCTAAATAACCTATCAGGCTGTGCTGAATGCACTTAAGACCTGACTTAGGTCTTGGTTCAGATCACCTGAATCATGCAAGTCCAAAGCAAAAGGTTATTTATGCTATGGGACAAGAGACAAAAAGAATGTCAGTAAGACTCCATTAAGACACACGTTCAGACTGAGTAATTAACAAGAGACTCAGAGTATTGAATGTACGAGGAAGGACAAATGTCTGAAAGTCAACTAGCCGTTAGAGCGGAGAGCCAATGATCTTTCGACACGTATGTACGGAGTCCACGCAGCATTTAATGCGGCATTTAATGCGTCTCAAAAGTTGCAGGTGATGTGACAACTTGCCAGAATAAGCATGGTGGGTAGGTCAAACAGTATTTCTAGCCTGCAATCTACCTAAAATAGGAAAGATTTGATTTGATCTCCTCCAACAAATCTATTTTGAATCTTACCTATAAATATGGAGAGCCTTGCACCCATTCAAGGCTAACGGGAAATTTCCAAGAGAAAACTCTCAAGAATCCAAGCATTCAAAGCAAACTATAAACAACACTCTGCAATTAAATTTCCCTAGTGTTGTAGTAGGATTCACTCTGTATTTGCTTAGATCGATAGCTCTATTATTTAGCATTGTTTTGTTTTGCTAGAACTATCTTAGTTGGAAACCAGAATACCAAACCACTCAAGGTGTGAGATTGGTTGGTTAGAAGGACTGGGACTTGTAAAACGCCCAGGGGTCAGTTCCTAAGAGAGGAAGTTGGCTACTCGTGTCCCTTGGCACGTAAAACCCAAGTACCTATCCTCAGGGTTTTGAGGATAGCTTCCTGTTAAATCAGGTCGTGGACGTAGGAGTTGGTTATCTCCAAACCACGTTAAAAAGTCCACTGTGTGCTGATTTACTGTTCTGTTCAGGATCATAACTGTCATAATAATAAACTGAACATTTTGCATCGTTTTTCTATTCAGGACTGAATCAATCATCCTGAATCTTAATACTGTGCACTCAGCCTTAACCACCAGTTTACTAAGCGAACTCAGAGAAAATGTTTTCAGAAACTAAAACGAGTAGAATCTAAGGGTTCATTTTCCGCACTCACTCTGGCTCACTGAGATAGTGGTCCAACTGACTAGCTTCCGAGCGGTCAGTAGGTTTGTTATCTCTACTGAGCTTCCAAGCACTTTACTCACACTCAGCTTATCTGACTCGTTACTGAACAGTCCCTGCTGCCCCTGTGGACCTTCAGCATACTGAGTACTTCAGGAAATCATGACTGAGAGTGTTAGAGCATTTTTCTGAGTCTTTCAGAAAAATCTGACATCAGTGTATTCCCCCCATACACTGATTATACTCGTTTTGGGACCAACAAATGTATATTCATTCATTTTTCACAGATCATACCAACTATTAAGGCAAAGTGGCCTCCTAATGGAAGCAAAACAATCTTTATACAACAAGATAATACAAAGCCACACATAACCAATAATGACCCAGATTTCAGAGCAGTTGCAAGCTCAGATGGGTTTAACATCTTGCTTGTATGCCAGACCCCAAATTCACAAGATACAAATATTTTAGATTTGAGTTAGTTTAGGGCAATACAATCAATTCAAGTTGAAACATCTTCTTACAATGTGGAAGAATTAGTTCTAAATGTGTTGGACTCATTTGAAAGACTTCAACCAGCCACACTCAACAAGGTCTTTCTAAGTCTACAATGCAGTTGAATTCAGATCATGTAGTTTAAGGGTAACAACAAGTATCAGTTGACTCATTTACAGAAATATATGCTTATAAGACAACAAAGACTACCAATAACTCTGCAAGTTGATGAAGAACTTGTAAGAAAATGCATTGAATGACTTGTTGAAGGTGGACATGCTCCTGGGGAAACATATAATGTAAGCCACCTTATGTTGATGCTAGGATATTGAAGATAGGGGCTAAGGAAGACTCTTTTGGGGAAATTTTTTTTGTATAGATATATGGAATGCTTACAGCTTAAACATAGGATTACAATTGTTACTTTTTGACATGTAAGAAGGTGTTTAGGCTGTGAACATTAATGCATGTAACTGAAGAAGTTGTTAAGGCTGTAAACAATTTTATTTTGAAGTTTATTTTGACTCATTAGTTGTAATTTAAACATAACATCCCTCATATTATAATTTCATCGTAGGGAATAAGTCTCCAAACTAAGAAATCCTAGTGGTGACATCTATACAGCCTTAAGTCTCCAAATTAAGAAATCCTAGTGGTGACTTCTAAACAACCTTGAGTCTCCAAACTAAGAAATCCTAGTGGTGACTATGAACAACAACAACTAATATACAAGGACAACCACAATACCCTCAGATTTTGCACAGAAAACCATCACAGAGTTCATCCAACAATAGTCACCAACAACCACAATCAGAATCATAATACCAACAATAATTACCAACAGCCACAACCAGAGTCATAATACCAACAATAATCACCAACTTCCACAAAACCAGAGTCATAATACCAATAATAATCACCTACAGCCACAACCAGATCACAAATATCAACAATAATCGCTAACAACCACAAAACAAGAGTCATAAGACCAACAATAGTTACCAACAGACACAAAACCAGAGTCATAATACCAATAATATTCACCAACAGCCACAACCAGACTCATAATATCAACAATAATCACCAACAGTAATGCCCACATAATCGAGTGTTAATAACCACATGCATAACCAACCACATAATCGAGTGATAAAAATAACATTCACAACACAATGTAAATGTACCTATATTGAGGACACCATATGCAGATCAGTTTCAATATAGAATCCTCATCACCACTCGAAATATTGAGGTCAGAGGGTATCACATCTTCATTGTTGAAAGTAGATGCCTACCCTAACACCAAATCGGAGAGTGGCAAATCATCGTCTAAAGAATCGGGCACAACAAGATCACAGAAAGGTGAATCGGCCACGATCTCATCGGAGAGAGGTGAATCAGTCACAACCTCATCGGAGTGAGTGAATCGGTCATAACCTCATCAGATATTAGCGAATCGGCCACAAAACCAGATGATAGTGCATTGAAGTAAGGCAAATCGCCCTAAATCTTGACGAAGATACTTTTTGGGACAATTGTATCCTCCCATGAATCAACTACAACCCCAGATGGTAGTGAATAAAAAACATTAGCATTGAAAGTGGGAGATGAATTTAGAGAGAGAGAGAGAGGGGCAGGTTGAGATAATATTAGGGTTTCATTGCGTGAGAGAGACTGATATGAGAGAGAGAGAGATGTAGTTGGTCTGATTAAATGTGTTTAACTCAATGAATTTAAATAAATGTCTTTAACTAGTTTTATTAGGTTAAGTGTTTAATTTAATGGATATTAATGAGTTAAATTGATGACATTTTTGAAAATATGTAAAATATTGACCTTCCATTTTAGGGTATGAAAGAAAGAGTTAGGACGTTCAAAAATGAAAAAATGGGGAAAAGAAGTTGGGATGGAGGAAGTATATTTTTTTCTATTTTAATTCAATTATTCTTTTAATATTTCCTCTTTTAATTGCATAATAAACGTGAATTACTTTTAGATTTTTTTAATTGTGAAATTAATGACATGTATATAAAAAAAAATTAGGTGGCATCCACATCAACAACAAAATTGGAAAGCCTCAAACTCCGACGACACGTGACCAACACATGACATAAAACTATGTCGTTTTGGTATTTGCAGCAAAAATAGGACTAAAATCGGACAAATCCTATAAAATACGGGACTAAAATTTAACAGTTAATATTTTAGGATAAAAATTGGACACTCGAAAAGTTATGGAACAAATTTTTTTTTCTCTAGATTGATATTCGGTCTCAGATGAGAAACAAGAAACTATTACATGTTGTAAAGTCTTCCACGAAGCAAAAGAGTCATAAAAAAACTAATATGCAGATAAAGAGCGTCGAGTAAGGGGGAAACTATCCTAATATGAGTCACACCAACCTGACAACGTTAAAGCACAATCGTACACAAGACATTCTACCAACCTTTGTTATTGTTCCACATTAGTCCACAGAGGACTTGTGGAATGAGTTACGTGATGATTATGTTCCATTGAAGTACTCATTGTGCTCTGAGTAATTCAGCCTTAGAAATAATATCGATGGTGTGTTTTCACTGACAAAGAAAAATACTCTTTTGAGTGTGAGCAATCTCATTTTCAAGAAAATACTTCAACATTCCAAGATCCTTTATTCGATAGTAAGAGCAAAATATTTCTTGAAAACAACAAGTACAACACTATCCTTCCCATAATTTATCAAATCATACATATGCACAAGGATATTAATTCAAATTTTATCGTGTTGCAGAGTAAACAGAGAATAGTCAAAGTTACTATTAAAAATTTGACAAAAACTTGTATAAACCCGAGTTCACAGTAAACTCGGGCTTATCAATTATCACTGTCATGTGTATACACTATCATTGTTATGTATATTCACTATCATTATTATGCATATACACTATCACTGTTAATAAATCATGTATATTTTTATAACATTTATAGTATATATGAATAATAGTGATACGAGTTTATGTGAACTTGAGTTCACAAGAGACCTACTCTAAAAAATTTACCAATTTCTCGGACCAACAATGAGATGTCAATTTTAATCCATAAATGTATTCTCTCAGTAATCATACCTTATTCTCTCAAAGTGCGTTTGATTCACGGGACCTAATAGATTAATTGGGATTGGATTAGGTAGGATTATTAAGTTTGGATTTTAGAATATGTGTAGGATTAAATAAATTTGTTTTATGTTTAGTTTGAAGGATTAAGATATATATATATATATATATATATATATTAAAAATGCCAATTTTACCCACACATCTTTTACAAAATTATCAAAATATAATAAATTTAACAATAATTGAGAACCAAAGGGTCAATTTACACTCGGTATCAAATAAACCTACCTCCACCCCCCTTGACCAATTAATTCCCTAGATGCAGGATTCGGTTGGATTATAATCTCAATGGGATTTAGTCTCCTAAACTTAGTCCTGAAGACCAAATTCAATATATGGGGGATTAAAACCATAATCCAACCAATAAGTCACCCTCATTAAATTCTCTCATATAAGTAATATTAATCTTGTTCCCGTATAGGAATGCATTGTGAAGGTCCACACGATGTAATTTCTAGTACTTTGAACCAACTAAAGCCAAGAAAGCACGAATAATAACCCTTCTTACCACCGATGAAAGAGTATTAATATAATCAATTTATGCAAATCGATGATTTTGAAGTACACTAATCGAGCTTTGAGACATTTAATGTCCCCGCCAGTATTATATTTCACCTTGTAGATCTACTTGCATTATAATATACTATCTTCGTCCCTGGTCTTTTTTTCAAAAGATTTGGGCACATGAATTAAGAAAAAAATAGAGTATGTGAGTGTGAAGTTAATAAAATATAAAAAATGTACTTTATTGACTTTTTCGAGTGTAAATTCATTTTCTTTTTAGGGTAGGAAAAAAGAGTTTAGACGTCCCAAAATGAAATAATAGAAAAAAAGAGTTGGAACGGAAGGAGTAATATTGTAACTAAGAATACTGAAGAAACGTAAAGATCGAAGGAAATGACCGTCTTTTCTCAAATAAAAAGACTAACTACTTATATAAAGAAAGTCAGAGATTTGTACAGTACATAAAAGATAGTAAATTTTATCGATATATAACTCTAGAGCCGCAAATAAATAAGGCTCATATTAGCTATTACCTATAGAAAAAAAAGATAAAGTAATTTCGTTTCATCACACAACTATTCATTTTATTTGAATTTTTAAATAGTATTAGTTATTTTAAATAAAAGAATTTACCTAAGATCAATTCAAAAATAAAAAATAAAAAATAAAAATAAATAATATAATGAGCATGGTATATATTTATTAGTCAAGTTATATTTTGGCAACTTGGCAAGTGAGTCGTTGTCATAAGAAACGATATTATGACCTGCCATTTTGCAAAGATTGTAATCGTCATAATTCACTCTAAAATCTCCCTGGTTGGAGTTTATAATTTATTATTTTAAATTGTTTCCGGACTAGTTGTCTGTCTATCAATCCCAGGGACCAATGAAAAATTTCACTGCCTAATATGCAATTTTATTTGCCTTAGATCGCATTTTTTTAAGACCCACCAACTTAAATGCTTGTTTTTCAAATGAAAATTAACATAGAAATCACTCTTACATGGCAATGATTATTTTCATTTTTGCTACATTGTGACATATGTTGATTGTAGAATAGAAAAATTATTAATTATTTACTGTTGATGGTGACATATGTTGATTGTAGAATAAAAAATTACTATCTCCGTCTCAGGAAAATTTGCGGTACTTTTCTTGGCACAAGTTTTAAGAAAAAGTGTAATGAGTAGAATGTGTATGATGGAGATTGTGAGCTAAAGATTTTAAAGGTGGAGATTTAAAAGAATATTTCCATTTTGGGAGTATGCAAACTTTTGTGGGACAAACTAAAAAGAAAAGTATGCAAATTTTCGTGGGACGGAGGTAGTATTAATTATTTACATTTATGTGAAGCTACATTTGCTGGCCGTGTCATTGTTATGGCTTAAACTCTTTTATTTTCGACAGCTGAAGGTTGCATTAATTCTTCTACATCCTCTTTTTCTCCCCTCCACTTTGTACCACTTAAAAACTAACCCTCTTGAATATTTTGTTGTATGTCTTCATTAAAAACGTTGTCAATGTCTTGTTCTACATCCTCAACAAAACAAGACCATTTATAAGCAAGATCATTAGTTATTGACACCCAATTATAGGCTGTGCGGCACTATCATCTATATTCTACACAATAATATGTAGAGCTATCAAACAAGCCAAGCCTGTTGGGCCATCTTATCGCTCCTCGCTTATAAGGAGGGTTCGCACGGCTGAGGGCGTGTGTGGGTTAGGGAAGAGCGGGGGAGGCTGGCTAGCCTAGCCGGCATGATTTTATTTTTATATCTATTTTAATTTTAATTTTAATATGAGATAAAATCTAATTACATGAACAAGGTTATTAAAGTGATAAAAGACTTACAAATTTGACGAGAATTTTATGAAACTAAGGAGTTTATGCAATTGAGTTAAAAAGTGCTCAAACAAAGATATTAATTATGTGCGGTAATAAGGGCTTGCGAAACTTTATACTCCCTTTGTCCCACAAGAATTTGCACACTTTTCTTATTCGGACGTCCCACACAAATTTGCACACTACTAAAAAAGAAACATTGATTTACGTGCACACTCACAAATAGAGATGTTAAACGGGCTAGCCCTAACCCTATAGGGTCAGCCCTAACGGGTTTCAGGCTAAACGGGTTAGGGTCTTATCCGGTTCATTCTTAACGGTCCTCTAATATTGGAGACCTAACCCTAACACTAGCGGTCCTCGGGCTAAACGGGTCATAAACGGGCTATGTCACAAAAATAGAAAAAATCTAAATTTTAACACATAATCTAAAATAATGGTCATAAAATATTAATATTTAAACTAGAACCTAAATATTGTCCATAATTTCATTAAAATTAATAAAAATAGTTTAACATAATGACAAAAGATCAAACGTCAACACTTAAAGAGTTCAAAATATTGATATTTAAAAGTTCAAATATAAATACTTAAAACTAATATATATAACATCTAAATAGAAATTGGGGATAATTTCAATTAATAATAATAATAACTAGTAAGTATATTATATATTTAATATGTATATATAAAATATAAAAAAATTATGCGGGCTAGCGGGCGGGCTCGGTTAACCGGCGGGCTAGCCCGTTTAGCCCGCGGGCTAATAGGGCCGGGTCAAAAAAGCCCGGATTTAAACGGGCCTACCAAAGCATGGCCCTAACCCTGCATTTTTCAAGGTTAAACGGGCCGGCCCTATTAGCCCAGCCCGGATTAACATCTCTACTCACAAACCTATACACATATTTACCCATATACACTATTTTATATATAAAATATATTTTTTTTAAAAAGTGTGCCGTCCCGTAGGGTGCACATTCCTACGGGACGGAGGGAGCAGAAGTTAAGGGTACCTCAGTACTTTTATCATTGACATCATGGATAGTTGGATACTATGCAATGGTATTGCAAACCCAACAATTTTCTGGGTAATTACATAATGGCCAGTAAAATAGTAGGCGGCCCTCTAAGGCCTCAAGCAAATTCCATTTGACCTATTATCAAGGATTAAAATATCGCGGATATATCGTAAATTTTGAGTATGCGATATGGATATTAGGGTACAATGTATTTTTTACAAAGTATCATGGATATATCGCAAAATATCGATATCGATATCGGTTCACTCGTAATACAAAATTAATTGAAAATCGGGAAATATCGCAGATATATCGTAAAATATCGCACTACATAAAAAATCGCAATTTTTTCTTTTTTTATATTTTTATACAATTTTCAAATGATAATTTTTTTTAGTGATTGTATATTCTTTCATGGTTTTATTTTTATACATATATGTTTTTTTATTGGGCACTGATCATAGTGATATGTCTCAAGATTCATATGCTTTTGATACACATTCGAGTTCACAATTTGGTTGGAATACTCGAAATGTGTTTCAACATCCATTTTCATATCAACAAATTCATTGGGTTAGTGCACACTATCCAATCTATGGTGAAACAGTTGGAAAAGATAGAGAAACATATGAATGGCATGTGCATAACTATATGCAGGATTATTCTAATGCAATGAGTTGGTACCAATATTGTTTGGACAAAGATGGGATTCCATTTTCTACATTTGAACCCCATAGGTCATCATTTTGGTACTAAATGTATTGTATCATGTAATTCAAATCATCTTTTATTGTATTATGCATTATATTATTAAGTAATTAATGTCAGACAATGATTATATAGTCCATTATCTATTTATTTGCTTTAAACATGTCAATTTTTTGCGATCTTAAATGAAACATATGGATAATAACATGTTATAATAATCCCTAAAATTTCATATTAAATTTCCAAAATTTTAATAAAATTTTCGTTATTTTTCTATTTTTTTTGCGATATCGATATGCGATATCGATATATCCATCGATATTTCCGTAAATTTAAGGTTGCGATATTACTTGCGATAGCGATATTTTCATCCTTGCCTATGACAAAGTCACTATATGGCCCTCGTCGTGGGCTTAACATGCCTAAAAAAACTACTTCTTCCTTCCTAAAATTACTTTTACATTTGAAGATGACACACGAAACTAAGAAAAAAGAAGTATATGAGTGTAAAATTAAATAATATTCCCTCCGTTCACGAAAATTTTTATCATATATTTGCACGTGGTTTAATGCAATATGTCGAATGGTATTGCGGGATATTGTGAGGTCCTTTATGAATATGGAAAATATCTTTGGAAAATACATATAACATACTTTTCATATATAATAACTTTATTTATAGACGGACCTCACAATGCCCGGAATACCTTCCGACATATTGCATTAAACACGTACAAATAACTGAGCACATTTTTCATGGAGAGGTAGTAAAATAAAACGTGTATTTACTGACTTTTGTGAGTGGAATAATTTTTTTTAAGTGTGAAAGTAAAATTGAGGCATCCAAATAAAACAAGTGTGAAAGTAAAAATAGGAAAGAGTATATCTTAAGTTCTTTTATGTCGTGTCCAATTACATATGGAGTGAAAAATGCTATGAAAAATGTGATGAATGAAAAATAATATGGAAATATATTTGTATCCATGTCCATGGTCCATGTTACTTTTCGACCATATTTGGAACCCTTTTGTAAAAAAAGACATGATAGAGCCCTATATATTTTTTTCATGATTTGGTTAAGATAAGTAATGTTATCTTGCATTTGATATGATTTATAGAATAAAATTAGTTTGCAGTTTGGTAGCTGCGAAATTTTATGTTAAACAAGAAACTAGGTTGACTAAGTATGAGAAATTTGAGGAAAAATAGTAGTGAAGAACAACACACAATTTTTGAATGCAATACAGAAAGATGCCAAAATTTTCAGGTAATTTGATTTGAAATGTAACAATACCATCTAGATTGATTAATCAAAATTTCATAAGAAAAAAAAAAAAAACAGTACCAACAGGAAGAACACATCAAATATGTCGCCAGGAAAGTGCCATTAAAATCGGTCACGCCTGCACAAATCAAAACTCACCATTCCTATTCCAACCCGAAAAGAAAATGATGAAAATTGCAGAATTTAGATCCGCCACCCACAACCAATCAACCGGCACCGAATTCGTTGAATTCACGCCACTAAGCCACAAATCACCTGTAAAAAAATAAATTAATAGAATTGGTCAATTAATAAAAAAATTGAAAGTAGTCAATAATTTTTAAAAATTAAATTTTGATTTTTTTGGAAGTAGTCAATAAGATGTAATCCACCCTCCACGTTCCAAAATTACACCATAACTGATTTTTACATCACTTGTCCCAAAAAAAAGCTTGAAAACATTCCTAATTATATAAATTGCTTTGGAGAATGTCATGGAGTAAATGAAGAGAATGATTTGAAATGACAACTTAACTTGAAGAGAATGATTTGGAGTGCTACCTGTAAATGAAGATATGTATAGTGAAAGAGGAGAAAAGAAAAATTATGAAAAGGAGGAAGAATGAGATCCCTCAACAATTCAATGGTAGTATGTACATGTGTATATATTCATTTTAACAATGCGATGACTCCCAGAAGAGAACCCACGTGAATGCTGTCAATGATCTTGTCCCTCCAGTCGGTTTTAGTAGTACCGATTGGAGCACGTTTCACGAAACCAATAATTTAAGTCAACATGAATGCATGCACGTCACCAATCACCAATTGGTATCAAGGATATCGACTGGTTTTATATCTATAAACTTTTCCACTTTTACCCCCCATTTTGATAAATTAAGGGGCCACTTGGTTGGGGGTAATAAGGGTGGGGAATAAAAATGAATGAAGATTAAGGAAGATTCATTCTCATTAGTAGTGTTTGATATTATTTATTGTACATGAATAAAATCATAAAAATATGTTTAATCACGGTAATCACTAACTCCATTGTGATTACTCCTTATTTTACCATTTTAAAAAATACCAAACGCCCCTATGAAAACGTCTCTAATTAAATGAATTTACCTATCGGAGGGGTATGAACCGATTTAGTTTCTAAAGAGAGTATGTTTCATGAAAATAATTAATGGGTTCAACCTTTTCACGGGCCTCCATTAATAATTATGTGGTCCACTAAATATTTGTAAAAGACTTAGAAATCTTTTTTTCTTTTTTCATGCTCTTTTCTGGATTAGGGCTAGGAGTTGTTCTTTTTTAGTTTTAAGTGACTTTTAAAAATCGGCATTTGAAAACTAGTAGTTTTTAAAATTTAGAGAATTTTCAAATTTGTGTTCTTTTAGGTTATTTTAGTATCATAAATTTTAACTTTATGATGTAAGAGAAAATAAAAGTAGTAAGAATATAATACTCCCTCCTTTCCAGGATTACTTTCATATTGTCCTAGGCACGTGAACCTATAAAAAATAAATATGTGAGTGTAAAGTTAAGTAATAAAATAAGAAAATTGTACTTTATTAACTTTTGTAAGTGTAAAAAGCTTTTTTAGGTGTGTGAAAATAGAGTTGAGACGTTCAAATAAGACAAATGTAAAAACAATCATGGGTCTGTTGAGCAATTTATATAACCGAATGATTTATGTGGCTAATTTGTA